>JAWPHD010015743.1:0-53569 GCA_037043455.1 Cyrtodaria siliqua
GACAAATCAGATTCAAGTGTGCGATGTTAGTCAGTGTGCCCGTGTTAAAGAACAACACACGAAAATGGCCAATGCTGGAACGAAGGCATATTATTCCCCGGAAAGGAAGACAGATTCTACCCTACCCGTACTATTGTGTGGACAATCGGAATACTGACTTACTCGATTCTTCACGCTACAAATGTTCTATGGGAGCAATACGCTGACGGAGCTGTCGACCTTTTAACTTTCTACAAAACATATCCGACGAAGCGAGACAGTTTGTGCTAACCTGCTTAGAACCAGACGTCAAAATCAGACTAGATTTAAAACACTTGGTCGATTTGCCGTGGCTGGCAGGCTTGAACATGAATTAGATTCTGGTTGTTATAAATTAACTGTCATGACTGTAATAAAACATGTATTCGTAATAACGATCGTGTAAATAAATATCAGAGTGTCGTGTTAACCGTAGTTTTGTCTTCACAATTTGTATTTCCAGTTTCCCAAATGTACGGAAACTTGCCGATACAATGATAAAATAGTTTTACTCCAAACTGATTGAGGTATATACGTGATTTTTTCTCACGCAGTAAAAATACCCATACAATACAACACTTAGTAAACGTATAGATCAATTTTGCAGTTACAAGTTTGCCATACAATGAAAAGAGAGTGTCACTCCAAATTGACCGAGGATTAGGCATGATTTGAATTTCACGCCAAAAACTCGCTTCAAATTGGTATTTGTTCACATACAGTAATGCACACAGTAAAAGTATAGATCAATTCCGTATTTCCAGTTTCCCAAATGTGCGGTAACAATACTGATAAAGGTGACAAGTTGGCCTTACAATGAACAGATATTGTCACTCCAAAATGACGGAGGTTTTAGAAATGGATTCAATTCCACGTCTAAAAACTCACTTCAGATTTGGATTTTCCACGCATCAAAGTAAAATACCAATTTCCAATTGCCAATTTCCAATCACTAATTTCCATATTTGCAGAACAGTGCAACGTTTGTGTAGCCAAACAAAACATACAGGTTCAATTCAGAGTTAGCATCAACTCACGACAATCAAGTGAACTAACGGTGTTATTTTAAACTAAATCCACGGGATTTTTTGGGAACTTTGCTTTTCCAATAGGAATCTTAGTAGTCCCATACGAAAACGCTGTGTGACGTACTAACCGAAAATGACGTATTTTTGGCATTTTTTTAACGTTGTCGCGCAGTATTGGAAGTAAACAAGATAGAAACTTGAGTTCAAATGGCGGTTGGACGTGTGCGTGCTATCTCTGTGTTTTTTTGTGGAATATGGCTATAAAATGGATGTGTTGAAGGAATTCAGGTATAATATTGCCTTTATGTTATGTCTGTCTAGTAAACTCTTGACCCATTTCATCCGAAGCAAACTAATTTTACAAATGTAGCATTAATCAACACTTCATCTGGAAAAAATAGAAAGATCGAACGACGTATGGATCGGACGTCAACTGTGTTTTTTCTTAAACCCAAGGTCCAACTCTGAGTGCTTTCATCAGTATATTTATAGCGCCGTTGACGTCTCTATGGGTTTTGTATTTGCAAAATTGACAAATAAAGGTTTCGCTACGACCGAGAAACTTGTTGATTTTTCCACACATTCCGCACGTTTGAGGTGTAGCTCTCATTCTGAATCAGAAGCTTGCACTCAATGTATTTGACCCGATGCTCAAGATAGGCTCGAAATTGATAATGCTGCCAGCAAAGCAAGTACCTCTTACTCGGCTTCGATAGTTGATTGGGAAAGTCTTTCTTAACGATGCTGGCAACACCAATCTTACCGAGCACGACATACGAGTAATTCTTGACTAGATGAGAAGCTAGTTTCAAGTGTATGTCTTTGACAAAAGTATTGAGTTCGAGATAAAGCTTTCTCAAGTGTCTACACTTGTCTTCGACGGCCTGGGTTTGTTTACGTGTTCTAGCTAGACTGATGGCCGCATTTGTCTTGCCGATTGTATTGTGCAGTTTACGAATGATGGCAGGGGTATTATCCGTTAAATAAATCTTGTCTTCCTGAAGACCGACCTGGTAAACCGATACGTTAGAAGGGTCGTATATTGTCCTGCCACCAGGATCGATACCGCACATGAATTTCGGGAGACCTGCATCTCGTGTATGTTGGATCGCATGGAATTTGCAAGATAAACTTGCAGTTCTCTTTCCTAGATATCTTTACGTCGTGGTCAATTGGCTGCAGCTTGGAGATCGATTTAGAAAGGTTCATACACCTTTCTTTAATGTTTTTTCTTTCGAATGGAGAAATTGGCAGGCATGATGGAAATATAACGACCGAGAACTTTAAGATCGTTGGTGTCTTTTCCGTTTAGAAATCTTAAAAACTGTTTTTGAATCTGAAACGAGACTTGACAGGGATTATCAGCTTTTTTGTCTTTCATAGTTACGTCTTTCTTTCTTTGATTGGATTGCGCCTATTTGTACATCGTGCAGTAATTTTTACACGAAGTGTTTTTGATTGTTGTCATTTTGTTATCGAAATGTTTCGGTTTGAACTGTTTTTGTTGTACCAAATAATTACACCAATTATATGCATGACTTTGCTCACTTTAAGCATTTCGTTCAGAACGACTTTTTGTAGCTTCGTGGGTCTCAACCCCGCGCTGAAGGTAGTCATCAGTTTGCCATGTGGTGGTTCTAAATTGGACTTCTTGCTGAACTGAATATCAGAAACATTCAAACCGGAGACTGCAGTTGTATCTGCTTCGTTCAAATCCTTTCGTCGTATCGAATTCCACCAGTACCACATAGATTTAAATTTATGAAAATTGACAGCATCCCACAAAGTCAAGGGTGTAGCTTTACGTTTATTGTTGCGTTATTTATAGTTTTGATTGCTATGAAAAGCAACCGCCCTTATATACCGTAATTTGTTAGCTGTCAGTTCATTATTTTCGTTCAGTCGTGAATAATATCACGATTCAATACCAAACTGTCGCTGATTCGTGTGTACAGTATAGTTTCAACGGTGTTCAACAATCACACACAAACCATTTATATCAAAACTTCCCTTCATTGAATGTAAGTTTATTGAATATAAGGATGTAGTTCCTATAGTGATACATGGCGTACATGTTACATGTTCTGTATATTGCGTCCCTTTAGTAAGATTCCGCCATTTACCATGCTTCAGATTGTGACAAAATGCATTGACATAGAGCAAATTTATACGTATGTTTTACAACAAATAAACCGTGTTCATTCATCTGTTGATAACAATTGTTTACTGGCGTGGTGTTTGCGTTGAAAGTAATATGTAAGAAGTCAGTGCTTCAACCGTAACAAGGTAATCAGGGCGATTAATGTTGGACCGCTAAACGGCTTTAGAATTAGTGGCCATTTTGAACTTTCTCGTTTAACAAACTAATTACTTCTTCATTGTCACGTTGTTTTTAAACATGAATATTTCTTCCCATCTAATCTCTTCATAACCGTGTTACACAGAGACAGACGATACTCAAAACGTAAAGTTTGCTTATTTATTGCCTGCAGACACTTCAACAAAAAGCGTGGATCAACTTCTAAATATCAATATAAAAAAAGAGTCAACTCACAGAACTCAAACATTTCATGATTTTCACTTGGTATAGAATTTGTTTTAGAGTCCAATGAACTCAGTTTAACAATGAGATGGCAACCGGCCATACAAGCATTCTTTCAACACATATTCCAACAAATGCAAACATGGCTGAAATGTTGGTGTTTCATTCACTGTTAAAAGCCTAACTCGGCGACAGTTTTCACTTGTGATTACTGAACGACTTGTGATAAATGAACTATTCTTCTCTTCTCCTTTTCTTCTTTTCTCCTTTTCGTCTCTCCGTGATGATGCCAGAAGCAAAATAATATTTTCCAAATTAGCGTAACGGGACTGCGGAGAGTTAGTAGGTGTCTTCATGACCAGCTCAATACAATTGTGGCTGGCAGGCTGTAGCTAGATTCTATTGGGAAACGCTCTCCGCTTTACCGCTATCATACGTCTGCACATGGACTTCACTGGGCGTTAAGCTCCGTCTCTTCTATTCAAACCAGGCGCTCACCCATGGGGAGTTCAAGTAGTTGAGATCGCTCCGGTGTAGGGCCCTTAGCCGGATATCGGGTGATTGGTGCTGTTTCATGTCTGGATTTTATTCCGTTACGACGTGGTGAGTGGGTGTTTTTTATTAAGTTTGCAGAATCGTGGTCCATACTACCAAAACACAAGAAACGCAATAGAAAACGGCTCCCAAAAACACAATTGTTTTATTAGCTTGACAGTACAAGTCCGTTTAAACTCAAATCTGCTCCGCTGTTTCACAAGCTTCCAAAATATGCTTCCACAACGGACAAAAATACTTTTACTTGAGGTTGAAGCATTTTTTTGGTTCTGCTGTCGAATCGCTTTTGAAACGGTGAGCAATGATTTCACTACAGATCTACAGCACAACCAGCAACTGCGTTCAACCAAAATCGCTGTTTCAGTGTAACAGTTGAAAATCTGTATCTTCTAAATTCCTGGGGGTATCCATAAAGGTGTAAGATTCCTTTTTAAACATCGACGCAAATAGCCGTTTCACTCGCCTGTTAGTACTAAATTAGTCTTTTTCGTAGAAATTCTTTATTCTTTATTTCATGAAGGTACAACTCATTAAGATTATACAAACAATTGCACAACACTTATCTTCCATGAGGCCTTCTGATAACAACAGCAACTTATAAACAATAGCAAGTGAATACATGCACGTAACATTAATAATATGTTTCAAGCTGGCATTCAAAACAAGTATTCACTATTAACACAACTTAATTTGAGCAGAACACCTGTTATCTTGAAATAGAAATAATTTATAATTGTGTTTGAAAGCATAAATAGAAACAGAAGTCCGGATATTTTCTGGGATTGAATTCCAAGTCCGCATGGCAACATAGGTAAAAGATTGTTTTAAATATTCGGATTTAGGTCTAGGATGCTTAATGTCATGTTTAATGCATGATCTTAAATTATATCTGCTATTTTCAGAAAATGTTATTAATTTACTTATGTATATTGGTGTAAGATTATGAATTGCTTTATAAACTAAAACACCTACTTGAAATTTACATCTTGTTTCAAATGACATCCAATTTAACTCATTGAAAAGGTTTGCAGAAGGTGTATGTAAAGGTTTTATCAAAATCCAGCGTGCGATGCTTTTTTGTAAAGTAACAACCTTTGTAAAATTTAATTTAGTACAATTACTCCAGAGGATAGATCCATAATCAAATATTGGAACTAAATATGCATTATAGATTAGTTTTTTCATATCAAGTGTCAAATATTTAGATATTCGTCTTAAAAGAGTGAATTTACTCGATATATGAATACAGACTTTGCTTATCCGAACATCCCACTTTAGATGTTGATCTATTGTAATTCCGAGAAGTTTTTGAGAAGACACTGATTGTATCAGGCAATTATCTATCGAAAGCGTGAGTTTTCGAGAATGGTTTATTTTATATTTTGAACCTAATAGCATACATGTTGTTTTTGTAGGATTTATAACCATGTTATTTATAGTGCACCATTTATTTATGTTATTTAAGTCAGTTTGTAATTTATTCTCAATGGATGACACATCCAGCCCTGATGTATGTAGCGTGGAGTCATCAGCATACATGTCAACTGAAGCTTCTTTGGAAGCTAAAGGTAGATCATTTACATAAATCAAGAACAAAAGTGGTCCTAGGATAGATCCCTGAGGGAACAACTAGTTACGTTTCCAATGGCTGCCCATCTTCTCATCTCCTTTTTTTGAAACAGACATGCCTCAAATAGCACCAAAATACATTGCAATACGTAAGTAGATAACTGTTCATGTATGGAAGCACATTCACCCATGACAAGCAGAACACTATATTAACAGGCTCAAATGCACAAACAGATTTGTATTGTGATACAATTTACTCCAATTTACTGCCTGTAGCATCGACATTTTCAGTTCAAATCATCGTGTTCTGTCACTTTTCACAAGATAGCACTAACATGCTTCTCTGCCACAAAATCGCTACACATTAATTTCTGTGGAGTTTCATCTTCACAATGCTGCAGTTATCAGAGTGTTAAGTGCTTTTGCTTGAGGTAAACTCTTTGGCGTTTTTTCAACTTCCATTGAGGTGCTAATTCACGGTCTGAACAGGCTAACAGGCTGCAACAGTCATTTGTTTCCATTTTCTGATATCATATTTTCATTGGGGAGTTATGGAAGCACACTTGCACATTTTTTCACGCAAAATGACACAAAAGATAAAAAATAATAATAATCGGTAGCTAGGTTCACATAATATATTTATAGCACTGTCAGTTGGAAAAGTCATTCGTATGCGTTTATATATCTTTTTTTCATTGATACAGTCATTTTGTGTCCATTTGCTGTTTTTGTCATTATGCAGTATGGAACACATTTTTCACGTATGCAGTATAGTAGTGTACTGCAGATTTTATCTTAAACTAAGGCTGTCATTTGGTTCTAATTTTTTTTATGTTGGTGCTCTTTTCACTTTTCGAAGCCAATTAATCAAAGTTAAACAAATGAATTTGGGGTTCGACGTGCATGTATTGTTAGCACCGTAAGTTGAAACGGCCATTTGTGTCCTTTTTTTCAGTGAGACTCTCAGAGTTAAAAACTTAAATTGAGAGCTACGTCTATATATCCTATTGTCAAAATCTGCAGATGTTAGCACTGTAAATTGAAACCGTCATTTCTATCAAGTTGAGGAGTTTTTTTCGTTGGGAACTTATGGAAGCACATTTTTCACTTTTCCAGACAAATGAAATCTTTTTTCACTGAGAAATACTGATGTAAAATAATGAAGTGGGAGCTACGTCTATATGTCCTAATGTCAAAATCTTCAAATATTAGCACTGAAACAGTCATTTCTATGCAGTTGCTGTGTTGTTTTCGTTGTTAACGTATGGAAGCACATCATTCACTATTCGAGACAAAATCGTAGCTTGAACTAGAGCGGTCATCTGGTTCCATTTTTTGTATTTTAGTGCTAATCAAAGCTTGTCTTTTTACTTTTGGAAGCAAGTAATCACGCACACGTTTTTGGCCGACATAGTTCTATTGTGAAAATTGAGGTGCTAATTCACTGTGATAGAAGGCTGTGCTCAAGTTTCACTTTTCTAACGGAGAAGTTGTTTCTTCAAACTACAGAAAAAATTAGTGCTAAATTGAAAAACTGATTTGGTGGAGCAAATTGCTTTTTTTGCATCTAAAACTTAAATACACACTAACTCTGTAAACCTCAAAACTCTAACGCCCATCTGACAGAGCGATAGAAAAACACGTCTTGTCTGCTCGGAAGCCAAACAGTGTATGTGACTTTTTGCCATGTTACAAAGGGTTCGCCCCCAAACTGTACTACAGATTTTAGTTAACACTGAAACAGTCATTTGGTTCCATTTTTTGTATTTTAGTGCTAATCAAAGCTTGTCTTTTTACTTTTCGAAGCAAATGATCACCAACACGTTTTTGCCGACATATTGTACTGTGGCGAAAATTGAGGTGCTACCTCACTGTGATACAAGGCAGTGTGCTAAATTGAAACAAAAAACTGATTTGGGGAGCAAGTTTCCTTTTTTCTATACCTCACATACACACTAACACCTAACTCTCAAAACTCTAGCACCCATTTCACTGCGCGACAGAAAAACACGTCTTGTCTGCTCGGAAGCCAAATTGCGTACGTGACTTTTTGCCATGTTGCAAAAGTTTCGCCCTCATAGATTAACTCTGACTGGTCCGTTGATCCGAACACTCACGGGGGTGATTTTCTGTTGGTCGGTGGCATTATCCATTCACGCCCACTGCAACGAGCCGATTGGTTGATGATAAAATAATGCACCGCGGCGATCGGCCTATTGATCCGTATAAAAGGCGATGTAAGTCTGTGAGAGCCCAGAGATTCTTCCCGGGGGCTCATATGGTAGAGGGACTATAAACCTTAGAAAGAAAGAAAAAAAGAAATGAGAGCTCCAGTTGCAAGTGTAACTCGGCACATTTACAACGTGTCCTTACGTTGGTGCATTTGCGAAAATCGACTTGTGAAACTAGGACGGTTTCCACAGTTGAGTCTGTTCGAGAGTTGATATAGTCTATGGATATGTTGCCCGAGTGCTCCGTCTCGATGTGTTTAGGCATAGGCTCCTTTGGTAACCGCGTTAGCTGAGAGACAGTTGTACATCACATGGCTTGTGAGTGCAATGTTAGGACCAGTGGCAATGACACGACCGTATCCTAAGACAAAGATCGATTCTAGCTCGACTAAGTTGAACCTTGGTTCGAGAGTTCATGTCAGAAAACAGTATGCTAGACCGTGTATTCGTTCACTGAACTTTAGTTCGAGTGTTCGTGTTCGAATGCAATAGTTTACATACACCGTGTCTCTTTTACAACTTTGCAAAGTCGCTGCTATTCTTCTCTTCTCCTTTATTCTCCCGACGATGATGCCAGCAACAAAATCATATTTTCAAAATTAGTGTAACGGGACCGCGGAGTGTATGTAGGTGTCTTCATGACCAGCTCAGTGGAATTGTGGCAGGCTGTAGCTAGATTCCAACGGGAAACGCTCTCCGTTACGTCTGGACATGGACTTCACTGGGCGTGAATCTCCGTCTCTTCTATTCAAACCAGGCGCTCACTCACGGGGAGTTCAAGTAGTTGAGATCGTCCCGGCGTAGGGCTCTGAGCCGGATTCGGTGTTGGTGCCGTTTCATATCTGCACGTTATCCGTTAAGCTAATTTTGAAAACTTGATTTAGCTGCTGGCATCATCGTGGCGAGACAAAAATGAGAAGAGAAGATTCTACTTTACTTTCTCTCTGATCGTGTTATCGCGATACCACCAACTCAAAATTTCAAAATTTCAAAATTTACTAGTAGAGACATAAGTTTATAGATATATTGTTATGTTGATACAATACATCTCTTGTGGAAGATCGGTTGAAACCCTTCGCAATATGGTGCACACTGACGTGAATGGCTTCCTAGGGCGAGGTTACCCGGCTCGTTGGCTGTTGTCGAGTTATCAGGTAACTTGTCCCCCACATAGAATGCAACCCGACAACAGCTCCAATGCAGTGCATATTGTAAACTTCGTCAGGCTCGAGAAGAAGACTCGTCTACATTCAGTCACTTTGAATGTCGGCGCGTTGTATTCAGGCAATGCATACATGTAAGATGAGTTTCCCACGACGTCTCATATCTTAGGATGTTCTTATCTTAGGATTTGGTGATGTCTCTTTCACTTAAACATTTTAGCAAGCAAGAAACGAGGTGGTATCGCGATCTGGCTTGTTATTCTCATACTAACACTTGTTTGTTTTTTTACTTTTTATGTGCTTAGGATTTTAAACTCGTGTGAACTTTTGTGTGAACCAAAAGTAGGATAACAGGACAAATCTTGTTACCCAAGGTTGGATCACAAACACTCCTGTGTCACCCAGGAAATATATTTCCCAGGAAATATACTTAGTTGGATCACGAACGTACCTGTGTGAATCAGGATTCAACGTTGGACGAGAAACTGGCCTGCCCGTCTGAAGCAAAGACTAAGCACATGTCATCTGTTATTGAAATTGTACAAATTCGTTTGAATAAAATTGTCATTGAAATTTAATCTTATTGTTCACTTTTCCACTCTGGCCTGTTGGCACTTTTCGCAGAAACAACTAGGTGTGATTGTAATGGCTGTTTATCATCTCATCTCCTTTTTTGAAACAGGCATACCTCAAATGGGCACCAAAATACAATGATCACGAACACGTTGGTATAACACTTTTCATATATGTAAGCACATTTGCTTTTGAAACAAAAGTTTACTGCTATGACCAGCAGCACACTGCATTGGCTAAAACAGCACAAACAGTGATTTCTACTGTGATACATTTCACTCCAGTTCCATTGTCTGTAGAAGCGAACCAACGTTAGAAATTGAAATATGCTTGTAAATATGTTACATGTACTCCAACCACCACTGGTCTAAGAAATCAAAATCTGTTATACCTTCGTTTTCTTAGATGATAGCACTTTTCACAGAAGATAGCACTAAAATGCTTCTCTGCCACAAAATCACTGCACATTCACTATACTTCTAGTATCTCTGAAAACTGATAAACGCAAATGTTCACCACCTCACTTTTCTAACGGAAAAGTTGTTTCTTCAGACCGCATACAAATTTAGTGTTAAATTGAAACAGAGAACTGGTTTGGTGGAGGAGAAATTGTTTCTTCAAACTGCAGACAAATACAGAGTTATGGGCAGAATCTGAAGGGTGAAAAAAAAGTATATAAATAAAATGTTCACTTTCTTGTCTGTGAGAGATCCGTTTGTTCAACACAGCTAAGCGTATAGTGTAGTTCATTCAAAACTTTTTTGTTCGCTGCTTGGGAAAACAAAATAGATCTATGCAAATAGAGGCCGCCTGAGAGGATGATATTGAGAGCAAATGATTCGATATACTTCTTCTGAAACAACCTGAACGGTGAAAAAGTATTGATATGCTTCATTTGACAATGCACACATACAATTCGAAGTTATGCATGGTATTTAGGGGTCAATTTACCGCACCAACTGTTGGTTTTTGTTAAGGATTAGTCGACTTCATTAATATTCGTAAAATCCGGCAAATATTCGCCTATTCCATCAAATAATATGAACTTTCAGGGGACTTAAAACAGCGATTATATGGTTGTATTACATTTCGTCAGGGTATTACCAGCAGTTACTTTAAGTATGTACTAGCACACTTATGGAATATCGTATATACATGTCAAATACGAATGTAACTCACATATCATTATCAAACCAGGCTGTTCTTTATATTTTCCATTAGAGAATCGTTTAGGTATCAATATGCTTCATTTGACAATGGATGTTGTATGGTTGTATCGTATGTGGTTAGGATAGTATCAGCGGTTTCTTTAGGAACACTGAGCTCAAAAAAGGACCCACTTTAATGCTGGTATTTCCCATAGGCCAGACCTGAGTGAGTATAAACGCTTAAAGGCATCGTTAATGAACACACATATTAATTCAGAAAAGAAATATTCAAGTAAACATTTTCAGAATTAATCGTTTATGTATGATACCAAATCTACCAAGGGATGTAATTTGATAATTGTGATAATTAAAAGCTGCTATCCACAAAAGCTGTGTTATATTTGTTGATGATTTCGTCCGGTGAGAAACCAATTGAAAATAGTATCTCGGTTTTACGGCGCATCAAAACAAAAGGTTATATGGAGCCAATATAAATGAAAAAATCCAGGCCCTCCATTTGTATCTAGGTAAAATTTCTCGCCTTCACAACTGCAGATTTTCTGCTAATTCTGTTATAAACACTCCACTTTTTGATCATTGATTTTTGTCACTAGCACCCGAAACGATTCAGAGGTGTTGATGTTATCATGGCAATAAAATGACAAAATGAGCATTAATTCGTGGGGTCCTGGGGAATTAGATTTTACCTGTATAAGCAGTGCCTCAATTCTTGCCGGAGAACCACACTGTGCCTAGATGGTTGGAATGACAATCGTATGTGAATATTAACTAAAGAACTACCAGCAAAAATATAGCAATAACAGCTATTACATATATGTGGATAGAAATCAAATTTAACAAGGAACTGCAGCTATGGTAAAAATATATGTTACAAAGACGTTGCTTCAGATTTAGAAGACCGAACGATCGATTTATACCGTTTTAATTGCTATCATGACCTCACATTTACCAGGAAGTAAGCAGAGACATTTCAACATAATTTAACTACATAGACGAATATGAAAATCAGTCGGATAAACGTTGACAGGAATTAAGAAAGAAAACTGAACGAGAGCCAATTGAATTGCTTCGGTTTTACGTCGCATTATAACACTTACATAAATACCCACACTAAAATACAAAACTTTCCAAAAATAAAGCACTCAAACAGAGATTTTTTTTAATTGTCGAACAAAACAAATAAGAAAAAATAGGCATTGTTTTGATTTTCAAATGTCCGTTAACGCCCTCTAGCCCCATGTGGAGCAGAGCTCTATTATTAATATATCAATAGTACAAAATCTTTAGCCATCCCGAAGATACAGTGAACATAGAACCTTTAATGTGGCATTTTCATATCATGCTATGGTCAAAGGCGTATGGTTTTCAAACAAAATGGTTTGCACTAAACGAGTAAACAATGGTCGATATAAACAAAATGGAATTTAATTGGGAGGCGAGGTTAAGTCTGCATATCAAAAATAAATATGTTAAAACGGAATTAAAAAGATAACCTATCCTACGGGTAATTAAGCAATACTTAGAGCCTATTCACTGAACCACCTATTCGAAATTAAATTACGAAAACGAAGTATTTGAGAATTAAACACTTATATCTGTATATAAATAGTGGGCGCAGTGAAATAAAAATGTCGGAATTAATTTTCATTTTTATTATCGTCGAGATAAAACCACACAGAATGAACATATACCGAGAAAAAAAGTGCCGACAAACCAGGAAATAATTAGTGATATATATGGAATAGTTATATAGACCATACCCAATAGCCCAAACATAATTCAGCTGAAACAAGTTATAAAAAGAGTTAACTCTCTTTATCTTAACAATAGATTTGTTCATTCTAAAACAGCCTAATATAGGTGCCTTTGAAGCCCAATATAGGTGCCTTTGAAGTAGAATACCGCTTATGCCGGTGCTAGGGGTCGTGAGAGGTGTTGCTTTTTTCATTACTTCTCATGAACAGACTCAATAAAACGGAGTCTGCTACTTTATTCTCTTAAGGGGGAATTGACCTATTCGAAAATTTAAGGGTACGCATATGAACTATATATATTTGTTAATTTGAAGATATTTGCGATTTGAATCTGAATTTTGTTTTGCCGTTATTTAAACATGTTTTTAATCATAACGTCTCAAATATGGCCATGTTTGACGTTTTTCATAAAAGTCTCGTTGTACCCAGTTTTCAACGTTTTTGACATTTTTAGAGTGTTAGGCTAGTCACATGTAATTACATTTTATATCAAACTATTCGTCCTGATGAGACCTTTCAATTGATATATAAATTATTTCATTTACAATAAGACATAAAATAATATTTATATAATTTCCTTTTTCTTTCCCCGATTTTTTACCGTGAAATTTTAAGAAAAAATAAAGTTAAAGCTTTTATCTTTTAAACGGCTTCATAAAAAACTGCACAATTTCAATATGTTATAGGGAATTTAATTTCCTATCCGAATATAAAATAAAATTTGCTAGTCATCGGAATATTTTTTTCAGTATTCTTGTTTTATTAACCATAATACCCTTACGAAGAAGGCGTCTCTGTCGACGTCGCGTCGTAAATATAATATGTGTACGACTAACGACGTTGATGCAAACATTGGAAACAAACACTGGTACCCTAAATGATAAATATTGCTCCGTATTTTCTACTTCTTTTTCCGTCCGTTTTTCTTTTTCTTCTTTTCTAGAGTTTATGTGAAAACTCTAAATTTAATTTATTTTCATGCATCATGTCTAATTCGCTCGAATCTCAAATTACCGCAATAACTATGGTCATGTATTTGGTATATCTCTAGGGTAAAACAATAAGTTCAAGTGAAAGGAAAAAGAAACGCATAATCAAAACATTGTCTATACTACACTATTAGATACACCTAATTCTACGCAATATTCCAGATATATATCAACGTGTTTTGTACAAAAGGGGCTACAACTAATTACACAGAAAGGAAAACTCTGTCATGTAGTAGACCTTTTAATCAAAGTATTACACGAAATTTATAAATGTTGAAGTTTCGCTTGATTGAAAATGTTAAGCCATTTCAGTATTGTCTTTAATGTTAAGCGATTGCAACGTTTAAATCCTAAGTTTGCTCACCTGCTTGAGCCAAATGCGCGTTTTGTCGATAATGAAACTTTAAAGGAGTGCTGTTTAAACCTTCTTTCCGAAAGGACAGGCCTAATGTCGCCCTGTATCATTCGATTAGCAGTTATAATATATAGCGGAAATACCCATTATGCGTTTCTTTTTCCTTTCAGTATACATTGTTTTAAAAATCAGGTGACACTGTCGTGCAATAAAACACGTGTTTTATCTTCCGCTTCATCTTCTAAAAAAACCAAGGCCTCATTGAACGTGAACTGGACAGTGTCGTTATTCAAACACGCTGTTGCAGACGAGTTTTCTGGTATTAAACATATAGCACGTGACTGTAACTCAAAAGAACCAGACGACAGTTGTTGCATCGTCCCACGTGGCTGTAATGGCAGCAACTTTATATCGTTGTGCGCATTCTGTGTAGACTTTGAATTTAAACTGTGTTCTCCTGAATACATAATATATGTTGATCAGTTGTATATTTATTTATTAATATTAATTCTGTAACATCTGTAATACTTAGTTATGAGTATACTCATATATTGGTTAGAAATACATACACCGCATTGCTAGATAGTGTGTATATAGTCGTTTTCTGAGGTACACACGTTTAACTTCTATTTGATGATTTGTTACACAGTTTCTTATGCTATTCGTATGTATATCCTAAGTGAAATTAAGAATTTGGAACTGGAATTCATGTGTATACTCATTACAAAGAGTACATGATAATAACCTTTTAATGGGACACAAGACAATTTTTAATAATTATTTTCACCTCGATTTATAAATTCAGTATCAGTTTGACGTTATATCTGCTGGCATATATTAATATAATACAATTTGGAGTTTTCATTATTTCTTCGTTATTCAACCTTAGCTTACAAATATTATCGCTACACTATAATCAGCAATTCGTAGTAAAAATCAAAAACAATTTACTTTGACAATCAATAATTATTTATAATGATTTGAAAATATGCAGGTTATGTAGAAAAACTAACGGGATGCCACGAGTTTAAAAATTGCCGAGTGTCCCTTTAAGTTATAAATTAAGAAGTGTGTTAACACAAATTCACCTTAGTGTACAACATTAAGAGTTTAGAAACGAGTTATCATCCAATAAAACATTGTACAAACACACAACAATAAACCAGATCAGGCTTTTCTTTAAGAGCCGTTATGTCGTCAATATGTGATGAATATAGAAAACAATTACCGTCTGTTTCAAATAGATCTAAAATGTCTCTTCCAGCTGAAACTGGAATTCCATATCCTGACCTGGTGTTTCTGTGGTGTTGTTACTCAGATGTTTAAGAGTTATCATCTTTTCATCCGCAGTACGTCTTAATTGTGTTCTACATGCAAACACTAACAACAACAAACATATTAAGTTCTCGCCTATACACAAGGGCATACACTTATATAGTTTAAATGCATACTTTAATTATATTCTGTTTTCATATTATGCATGCGTATTTAATGTATAAATACTATTTTTATTACTCATATTAGTATTATATTGTAATGCATGTGTTATACTCTTGTAGACACCTTTGAAACAATACATGGGTCAGATAGGCGAAACCGCTAGCTTTTGAAAAATCATGAACAACTCATTACTGTCTGTTTTCACGTACATATATTTAATCACATATATTTAATATAAGTTTTATTTCAGTCAATGAAATTGACGAATTGCTAAAAACATTCAGCAATTTATATTGAGTAACATATACAGTCCATCTAGACGGTAACTATAAATTATATACGAAGAGGTAATTATCACAAAATAATTGTTAATACATCACCAACATGTACAATGTACCTTTAATACAAATACCGTCGATGTCGACGTTATTTTCATGACGCGACGTCTTTTTCGAAGGGTATTATGGTTAATAAAAGAAGAATACAGAAAAAAATATTCCGATGACCAGCACATTTTATTTTATACTCCGATAGGAAATTAAATTCCCTAAAACATATTAAAATTGTGCAGTTTGTTATGAAGCCGTTTAAAAGATAAAGGCTTTAACTTTGTTTTTTCTTAAAATTTCACGTTAAAAAATCGGAGAAAGAAAAAGGAAATTATATAAATATTATTTTATGTCTTATTGTAAATGAAATAATTTATATATCAGTTGAAAGGTCTCATCAAGACGAACAGTTTGATATAAAAAGTAATTACATGTGACTAGCCTAACACTCAAAATGTCAAAAACGTTGAAAACTGAGTACAACGGGGCTTTTATGAAAAACGTCAAACATGGCCATATTTGAGACGTTATGATTAAAAACATTGTTTAAATAACGGCAAAACAAAATTCAGATTCAAATCGCAAATATCTTCAAATTTACAAATATATATAGTTCATATGCGTACCCTTAAATTTTCGAATAGGTCAATTCCCCCTTAATTGTGTTTGTTGCTCCCAAAGGATCACCTTTATCAGTATTTATTAACATTCACACTAGCGTTCGTTTAGTGCAGTGTGGCGGCTGTAAAATGTCTCCCCGTGCTACGAATCAGTAGTGTTATTTTTACTGGTCCTTTGGGCCCAACGAGCCCAATTTAGGTGCCTTTGAAGTAGAATACCGCTTAAACCGGTGCTAGGGGGCGTGAGAGGTATTGCTTCATTCATTACTTCTCATGAACAGACTCAATACAATTGAGTCTGCTCTCAATACAATTGAGTCTGCTGCTTTATTCTCTTAATTGTGTTTGTTGCTCCCAAAGGATCACCTCTATCAGTATTTAGTATCTCTATGACAGAACCATTCCTGAATATGCCTGCGACAATATCTTCTGCAAGTACCTTACCCAAAATATCACCTAAACCATAACACAACTTTTGTAGATAGCAGTGTTTGATTATCCACAATTATCTCTCTTTTAAAGATCCACTGACACCCTTTGAATTGCATATTGTTATATATTTTCATATTTAAATCAATAAAATGAATTGAATGGTAAAAAAACTAAAATAAAAAAAAGCTTTGAAAAATAAATACTTGTAAAAACAACAGGTATATTTCCCTTCAAGATGGAGTTACCTCCCCTTCATGTTAATTTTGCCCTATAGATGGCGCTCCACGCTGATGACGTAGATTCCGCCATGCGGAAATTTCCCGGTTGAGGTACAGATACGATTTATCATAGACATACATGGATTTATCATACAACTATTCTGACAAAAATAACATGGAGGAAGAATTACTGGACAATGTGATCGAGAATGAGTTCGTTGTACAGCCGTACATGAATGAGCCACGGCCTGTTGCAAAACAGCAAGCTTATCAGTCTGAATCTAAAAGTGATGACCGACTTCAACAGAGCGAATCAGACATACCGACTGGTAATTATATTTTGTAATCGCGTATGATAATTACGTATAGTTTGCTAATCCATTTAAGTTTGACAGGGACGTGAGTTTTAATTACGTTGTCTGTTCTGTAAAATGAAACCGTTTGATGGCTGTCTTACCCCACCCATCCAACGTGACGATGCATTGTACATTTCGTTCTTGTTCATTGCCGGCATATTGTCAAGGTTTATATGTTTTTCTATACAGTAGCATTAGTTTAAATAACTGGTAGGCCTAACATGTATGAAAAATAGTCGAATCGCAATCTCTAGATTTTATGTCTGCTGTGACAATCGATTGTTCCCCACCCACTAAAGTCACGACGCATCGCCCTTTTTATTATTGTTTATTGTCGAAGTATGAGTCACTGTGTTGTGTTTTTTTTTGGCATATATTTCCTTCATGTTTTTAGATAAAGTGACCTAGTATGACTAAATGAATTCTGGTCACCGTAATCAAATGCCTGCAAATTGATTTCTTTTATTATAAAGTGCCAGTCTAAAACATTTTCATTTTGAAAAAATATGATTTTGCTTGGTCTACAAAGATTAGTGTTCCTTTCAATTACAGGTGTGGCTGTAGCCACGGCAGTGCCATGAAAACACAAAATGACGTTCTGAAATGTTGCAGAGATTATGGGGAAATAGCTTAAAGTGACAGTCTGCATCGCAGAAACTCGTGTGTTTGAACACAGACATATTAATAATTAGTTATAATTTGTTATTAGGTCTGTGGTTTGAAGGAAACTGCCTCACACCTGAAGTTCTTGCAGTGGCGGGAATTGCAAAATGTTGTTGAAATTTTGAATGATACTACATGTATAACTATATTTGAATATATTCTTACTTGAGAAATAAAACCTCATATTTTACTGTGCTGTATTTTCATTGTTTACTTTTCTCCAATATATTGTATTTATAAGTCCAGCAGTATTTTGGGATCAACGGATAATGGTTCCAAATTTATAGAATGACTGCGCTGTAAAAAACTAGAATGCGCACCAAAAGTAACTGTCGTAAAAAAATAAAATCAACTCTGTATTCAACATATTTTTTTTAGATCTCAGCTATAGTTTTTTTTATAGGGCTCTATCTTAGATATATTATGTTCTAAAAATAAACTGAAACGCTCAATGATTTCTGGCAAACAGTTTATTAATTGCACACTATACACGTTATGTCGGACCTCGTATTGACAGGTTTACACAGTGTATGTGACGTCACTGAGCTTTAGCCTAGATATCCCTATTCTATTTATGTAATCTTGTACACTCCTAAGAATATTGCACGCATCATAGACCTACACAAAACAAGCATCGGATGTACATCCTGTTATGTGTTTTATGACTCTTAGCTGCAGTCATGCGGTACCTATGGTGGGACTAATCAGTGGTTTATGACCTTGTTATGCAATAGCTACTGACAGTTTGCCAGGTGTTTGTTTATTGTGAATAACCATGTTCGTTTCATTGCATACTCGCAATTTAAAAGTTACTTTTTGTGTTGGATAATTATACATGTCACAGCGGATCTATTAGGAAACTACTGTACAGTACTGCATTATCCCAACCAACAATAATAATTAATATAATAAATAATATATGTTCTAAACATAAGTGAATCTGAAATGTTCATTTATAATTTTCATAATGGTTTTAATTTCACCGGTCACATATTGGATCCATAAGCGAGTCAACTCAAAAGCACCGAAGTTAAAACACAAACAAATAATAACAGCATGGGATATGTATCATTTTTCGATTTCCATTTATGGATGAAATGCCCACTGATAAGTATATGCATATCGTTTTCGTGCATTTTTCTACAGGATACGTTTCGAGATTCGATAAATAATCGCCGAAGTCTGAGCTAAAAATAAACCAGACTGCCATACTTTTACTTTCATTCAGAGTTCTTATATATAATCACTTTGAACCCTTTGCTCTCGTGGTATTGCATCCAAACGTAACACAGTGAACCATTTTCCAATAGTTATCTAATATAATAATACAAAATAAGTTGTCACATAAAAATAATAAATATATGATGTCTTCCCGAAATTACCATGCATGAATACAACAGATGACAACCAGGCCATAAAGTCAATGACATAATCTACGTCATCACGCAAAGTGCGCGCGGAAACTGCCGAAGTGTTCCGGACTTTCACGAAGACAAATTTGTTTATTAAAATCACCTTTTTCTCCTGTAGCTAATATTTTTTTGTGGATGGCAGCTATTCCTTAGTTTTTTTATTAGTATATCGTATATTTATATAAATGGGGTATATTAACTTGGCAGGAGATCTTTAAGTTTGGATATCATCCATAACAAATTACTACTTTCCAACTTTGAAACTCTTTAATGGAGTGTTTTGTTCTGAATTAAGTGTGCTTACCAACATCGAACATTGTTTTATTAAAAATGTGTTTAAGCTTTGATACTCAATCAATAACCGGCCTATGAAAATACCAGCATTAACAGTTTGTACTTTTTATTTGTGTACAGTATATAACTTTCTCACCCCAAACCTGCAGTTATTGCAAATGCTGAATGTGTTACATCGTGTTGGTCTTATTCTATCATGTATAATTTTGAGTTACCACCCTAAAATGGTAACACAAATACCCTACGGAAAACCAGCAAATGAGACTCACCAAATAAGTAGGTGGGTTGGGATACATTATACCTCGAATTTGAACGGTTATGACGCTTAAATCTCAAAAATAACTCAATTTGAACAAGGTTTTATACTCGACGTTGTCAAACATATTATAAAATAGAAATACCAATTGCTTTTTATGTATGCAATTTTAATTCGGTTATTCATCGTAAAACCTATGTATATGGTAATCCGTTATTGTGCGCTATACCTGCTTTGCGAAATCACTGATAACACCTTAAAGACATGTGCTGCAACCTTACAGACGTTCTTTTTTGTCAGCTGACATATTATATTAACTCATGATTAGACCACACATGCTGCTGTGTGTTTAACATGTTAGTCTCACGCAAAAGCTGTATTGGGAGGGCGGACTCACCAACTGAAACAGAATTAAATGCCACCAGTTTCTCATGCAATTGTATGTCTAGCAGTGACTTACAGTTACCTATACAAACTTCCCCTTCCCCCAAATACAATAGGCTGAAAATAGGTCCTCAACTTATAACTTACCAGTTCGTATAGGTAAGCGGTGAACCGTCACCCCACACGTAATCTGCATACGTTAAATTCCCGGTTTTCACCATCAAGTCTAAAACTATAACAAAATATGACTTTCAAAGGTCCACTCTCATATCTTTTAGTCACTAATTACTACTGCAGTGTTATGCATGCCCGTAGGCCTGGCTTAATTATTGTTCTTTTCTTTAAAAGACGAACTAGTATGTATGGCTTAGTGTGTTCTTGGTGTTTCAACAACTGTCTGTGAAATGACTGAAATGAGTTTAAACATAGTATATAAGAACATTAAATACACCATGACATTATTCCCTTTTCCTGTAGGTGACATCATTTACCTCAAGAGCATGATTATCTGCGTACTATTTTTCTTTTAAATACATAATAGGTTATTGAATTTGTATGGCTAAATATTACTTGGAACTCGTTGTTTTGGCAAAGGACAACGAGCTTACGAGTCGTCCTGCGCCAAATCAACGAGTTCCAAGTAATATTTAGCCATAAAATTCAAGAACCTTTTTATTGTATACTTTCCTATTGTGTTCGATCAATGCTTATTGTATGACTATTACTTTTCATTATATTTATGTTATTTTTATAGCTTTCGATGGAATATCTATAATGTCATTCAGTTTTCATTTTGTGTGGATGATTATTTGCGCGAAAACGACGTCGACGTCGGATGACGTCATTAAAAAACGTCAACCGATTTTCTAACGTTTGTTTGCCATTCGATAACGTTAAAAATAGTGGGTGAGTGACCATTTCAATTATTTTACCAGTTTTCTGCCACAAAAGGTTGAACAAAAACACTATAGGCAGGATTCCGTTGAAAGTAGTTCCTTATTTCTATTTCGCGGCTCTTAGCAAGCGCGAGAAAAAATTCCGGTGCAATATCAATGTGCGCAAACTAAACGGGACAATATGAAAGTATACAATAAAAAAGCATACCTGTGACATAAACTCAAAATAATAAATTATCCTTTGTTTATTTAATGTGTGATTTAAAGCGTTTCTACTGATACACATGCACCAACGATTTTCGAACAATATTTTAGAATATAGAAATTATAACTGTGTTAGGATTTTTTCAACATTGGAATCACATAAACTGAACATAAACTGGTTTGCTTTTCCAAATAACATGCTAAGCATGTACAGTGCATTATAATACAAGTATATAGCTAAAATCAAAATTTATTAAATTGTAAGGCCATATGTTCGAGTCACAAAATAGGCAAATATGTTTTGCTTGTAAATCATAATGCTAAATGTACCTGTGCCCAGACACGATTTGCACTGCTCGATGTCTATAAAGTAAAATATGTCATGTGTTAACTTTAATAGTTTAAATATCCTATTTTGCCATGAGATTTAAATACAGGGTTTGTAGCTTTATATGTAGATGTAGTATAGTAATATAATATAAATACCTGGGGTCACAGTATATATATATATATCTGCATTTTCCAGGTAATGCCTCAGTATTTGTTGCGTACTTTCACGTCTGACTACTAAACTTGCCCATTTACTGCATGGCATATAGCTCTACTCAATAGCACAAAGCAGGATTTCCTGAAATTGTATTATAACTTCCAGTAAGATAATAAGCGTTTAATGTATGTCCAAATATTTACCTTAATATGAGTATTATGTATTGGTAATGTTTTGCGTTAGCTGTAGTTCCAGAAAGTGATCCTATGAAAACGTACATGTATATCGGCGTCGTCATGTTGAGATTGTTTAACATTATTGAATTTACTTAATTCAATATGACAAAAAGTAAGATAACATCATAACTTCTTTAAAAATAAAAGTATATATTTATTATATACCTACAAGTAAAATAGCGGATTTTATGATTAAAATAAAACCTTATATTTTCACGGTTATACTTCGCTTGTGAAATATAATATATTTTCACCCAAAATGACGTCATGCAACTGTTGACGTTATTGACGTCATTGTTTTGGCGCATTATATTGTTCCTGCATAAATGTTCATACCAGGTTGTGATATATAATAAATAAAATATTTGTCGGTTTGTCGTGAGTATAGGATTTATATTCATATCGAAGTGAAAATCCTATATTCACTCAAAACAAACAAATATCCTCTATATAAATATACATGTTATATATATATATATGTATATAGTGTTACCTCAATGTGTCTCAATGTTTACATGTTGCATTGCATGTTTATTATAGAAATGGCCTTAAAGAACAGCTAAAATTGGAATAGATGACAACATGTTTACCAATTATGCAAATTATTTATGCAAATTTATTTAATATGATGACATTTGGACTGTTCTCGTTGGACTGTTTAACTGTGTGTGCTTTTGGAAAATCTTTAGCAGTATATAAACAGTCTCTGGGAATAGCTGAGCAGTTCAAGTCAGGTCAGAAGATTAGTATTCCGAAAGAAATGTTAATTTTGAATATGGGGCTTTTAAAAATATAACATATTTTTGAGAGGATTTACCTATTATTCTGCTCATCATAATAAAGGTGAAATTGGATATTTGGACTGAACCAAATTAATAAAATTAATTTGGACTGAAAGGACAATTAACATTTGGATTAAAGAGACTCTTACTGTTTTGGATTAAAGAGACACTTACTGTTTTAGATTAAAGAGACACCTACTATTTTGGATTAAATATACACTTACTGTTTTGGATTAAAGATACACGTGCTAATGTGAATTAAAGGAACATTGGATAATTTCATTCGGACTTAATTAAAAAAGAAAAATATTAAAGAAAAACTGGATTTGTGTATTCTGTAAGTGAATATTGTATGTGTTGCTGGTGTTGCTTCTATTCTGGTTACGTTTAAAACTTGTAACAGAAATTGGGGGCTCGTCTGGGAGTGAAACATTTTCGGTGCTTTAGTCATGTGTACATTGCTTTTGGCAATGATAAAATAATAACTAAATAATAAAAGCACCAAATTATTTGTACACATTTTGTACATTTTCAATATTATAAAGAGTGAAACCAGCTACAGTCAATATCGTTTTTAAACTTGAGAGACTAGGTTGCTACGCCTACCCAGGAGGAGTTTGATTTAAGTTATCGAAATGTAAATCTTCTATGAAAAAATCTGAGATTAAAACATGTTGGTGCAATGTATAGTTGATGAAACTTTTTTGGAGAGGAATTTCGGAATTTGATGTAAAATTGAAAGACAAGGAATAAAAACAAATGTTGATAGAAAAAGAAATGGAAATGGAGATCCTGAGATTTCTAGCTTATTTGATAGGGTCCTTAGTGAAGAAGACGCTTCACAAGTCCCGGTTTTTTAATAAACATTGGATAAGACAATGGCGACTACTTCCCCGCTGATGATGAATATACCGTCAAGTACCAAATTGCGGTTCCTAGTTCATATCGTCAGGAAATTCTCAGTTTAGCCCAATAAACTCCTGTGTATGGTCATGTAGGTGTCAATAAGACATATCACAAGAGTTCGTGTCATTTTTATTGGCCAGTTCTCAAAACGGATGCTGCAGGTCGTGTCATACATGTCAACTGGTAGGAAAACCCAATCAGAAGATTTCCAACGCCCATCTTCAACACATTCCAGCATTTGACGTACCTTTCAGTAGAATAATCGTGGACTGTGTTGGACATTTGCTTAACACCAAGTCTGGTAATCAATATCTGTTGACAATTATGTGTGCGTCAACAAGATGTCCTCAAGCTATTAAACTTAGGAATATTAAGACAAAGTCCACTTTGAAGGCTATCAAGTTTTTCTCATAAGTTGGCCTTCTAAAATATGTCCATCTGATCAAAGGTCAAATTTCATGTCTGGTATATGTCAAAAGGTCATGCATGAATTAGGCATTCAACAGTGTAAGTTTTCGGGTTATTATTCAGAGAGTCAATGTGCTCTAGAAAGATTTCACCAGACACTGACCAACATGATTAGGCTTTGGTGTTTTGACAATAATAAAGACTGGGATGAGGGTATACATTTGTTACTTTTCGCCGTTAGAGAATCTGTTCAAGAATCTATGGGTTTCAGCTTTTTTGAACTCTTTTTTAGTCAAGCTGTTCGTGGACCACTCAAGTTACTTAAATAGAACATTCGCTCAGAAGAAGACCCTTCGTTGAATCTTCTACAGTAAGTGTCTGATTTTAGACATAAACTTTTAAAGGTATGTGAGGTAGCTCAGTCTAATCTGAAATCATCTCAATCAAAAATTAAAATAAGGTTTGATTTGACTGCTCAAGAAAGAAATTTCTAACCCGGTGATAAAGTTCTTGCTTTATTACCTATTTAGGGAAAGTTTTACAAGCTAGGTATCACGGTCCTTATACACTAGATACGGATCAGTGATTTAAATTATATTATCAATACATACTGATAAAGGTGATCCTTTGAGAGCAACAAACACAATTAAGAGAATAAAGCATCAGACTCGGTGTTATTGAGTCTGTTCATGAGAAGTAATTAAAGAAGCAACACTTCTCACGCCCCTAGCACCGGCTTAAGCGGTATTCTACTTCTAAGCCACCTATATTGGGCTCGTTGGTCCCAAAGGACCAGTAAAAAACAAGAGGCCCAAGAGGGCCTGTGGACTCTCTACTGGCTAAAACAGCTCTTATATATTTAGATAGATATAGCTAGATATAGCTCTCTTCTCCTATAGATTTAACAAAGGAAAATACAATATAGCATTTTTCAACAAATCAAGGGCCATAACTCTGTTATTACTAACAAGATCTAGCTAGTTTTCGAAATTTTCCAAGATTTCATTGATATACCGCGCTTTGCACAACTAGACATCATACGGAGGCTTTCTGCCAAATTTCATAGAAATCCAACAAGCCGTTTAAGAGGAGTAGCGCCGACAAGAAATTTCAAATAAAAATGTCAAAGGGCCATAACTCAGTCAAAAATCAGCACACTGGAACAAAAGCGTGATATGCACAACTGGACATCTTACCGATGCTTCCTGCCAAGTTTCGTCGAATTCAACAAGGTATTTAGGATGAGTAGCACTGACAAGAAATTTTAAAGTAAGTGTCAAGTAATTAAAACGATAATGAAAAATTAAAATCAATCAAAAAAAAAAAATTAATTTAAAAAAGAAAAAAAAATCAAATTAAAAACATTTTTTTTTTTTTTTTTTTTTAAATGATACTCCCGGGGCGCGTCCAAATTTTACACCAGAGTCACCATTTGAACAATCTTGGTAGAGGACCATAAGCTGATGCTACATGTAATACATGAGAGCTCTGTGCCATGTGGTTCCAGAGAAGAAGATTTTTTTTCAGTTTTTGCCTATACAAGCCTAAGTAAAATTGTGACCCCCAGGGTGGGGCCAAATGTGACCAAACCCCCAGGGTGGAGCCAAATGTGACCAATGGGTCACCATTTGAACAAACTTGGTAGAAGACCACAAGCTTATAGCAAATGAAAAATATTAAACCTCTTGCAGTTTCAGAGAAGAAGATTTTTTCAGTTTTTCCGTATACATGTCTATGTAAAACATGTGACCCTTGGGGCGGGGTCAAATGTGACCCCAGGGTCACCATTTGAACAAACTTGGTAAAGGACCATAAGCTTATAGCAACAGCAAAATATTAAACCTCTGGCTCTTGTAGTTTCAGAGAAGATTTTTTAAGTTTTTCCCTATAAATGTCTATGTAAAACATGTGACCCTTGGGGCGGGGCCGAATTTGACCCCAGGGTCACCATTTGAACAAACTTAGTAGAGGACCATAAGCTGATGCTACTTATAATACATGAGAGCTCTATGCCATGTGGTTCCTGAGAAGAAGATTTTTTTCAGTTTTTCCCTATACAAGCCTATGTAAAACTGTGACCCCGGGGTGGGGTCAACTGTGACCCCTGGGTCACCATTTCAACAAACTTGTTAGAGGACCATAAGCTTATAGTAAATGCAAAATATCAAACCTCTGGCTGTTGTAGTTTCCGAGAAGATTTTTTAAAAAAAAATCCTATGTAAGTCTATGTAAAACTGTTACCCCCGGGGCGGGGACAAATTTGACCCCAGGGTCACCATTTGAACAAACTTAGTAGAGGACCATAAGCTGATGCTACATGTAATACATGAGAGCTCTGTGCCTTGTGGTTTCAGAGAAGAAGATTTTTTAAAGTTTTTTCCTATATGTCTATATGAAAAACATGCAAAACCTCAAAATACAAACTTTGGACCCCCGGGGCACGGTCATTTTTGACTCCGGGGACTTTATTTGAATAAACTTGATAGTATAAGCTTTGGCGATCATTTTAAAAGAAAAACTGTTGAAATCTGTCCAACGGTTCTGGAGAAGAAAATTTCTTAAGATTTCGATTATATATGGTAATGGCAGCCATCTTGGATGTAGCGCTGACCTAATTTTAACAAATCGAAAAAACATTCATCTAAGGATCATCCATGTGAAGTTTGGTCAAAATTAGTCAAGCGGTTTCTGAGGAGAAGTCGTTTGAAGAAAAGTTAACAGACGACAGACGACGGACGACGGACGACGGACGACAGACAACACACCATCCCATAAGCTCTTCTGGCCCTTGGCCAGTAGAGCTAAAAATCACATCTACCGTTTCATATCAAACATGCTTCCATTATCAAACGTCCTGAGTTTCTTTACTCATCGAAAGATTGCCGACAAATCGGCCTGATTGCGAATTAATCAACGTGTTAGTATTATTGTTTCAGTGTATTGCCATTTTCAGCTCACCACGTGACAAACAGGTAATCACGTGACGAACATGTGATGTACATTTGGTAGTCGTTTCATTGGCTAGCGGGTCTGGATTAAAATAGATCGGGTCAATTGATTGGATAATGTCGACAATGCCCACTGTCAATTTAAGTAATTTGTTGGCGGGACTTCCGGCATGGTTGATTGTTGATAAAATTGCCCGGGGTATTGGATGATCGCCGCTGTGGATGCTAATTGCATTACATAAGCGAGTGCAATTAAAGGATTACGTTGAAAAGTGTGCTGGGGTTGTTTTATGACAGGTGGCCGACATTGTAAATTTGACAAATCTGGGACTGAAATTTTTCAAACAGTGACACGCCCAACTTTCTCTTTTTATAAAATTGGACTAGTCCGGGACTGAAATCTTTGAAAAAGTGACACGCCCGACTTTAGTTTTGGACTAGTCCCGGGCGTCGGGCTATAGGATATGTACAGCCCTGTCCGACCCTAGGTCCAACTATTCTCTAATTATTGATCAGACATCCTTTTGATAGTCAATGTCACCGCAACTTGACCTTAAAACTAGTAACCCCAAAATCAATAGGGGTCATCTACTGGTCATGGCCAACCATCCTTCCAAGTTTGAGGACCCTAGGTCTAACCATTCTCTAGTTATTGATCGGACATCGTTTTGATAGTCAATGTCACCGCAACCTTGATGTTTGACCTAGTGACCCCAAAATCAATAGGGGTCATCTACTGCTGATGACCAACCATCCTTCCAAGTTTGAGGACCCTAGGTCCAACCATTCTCTAGTTATTGATCGGACATCGTTTTGATAGTCAATGTCACCGCAACCTTGATGTTTGACCTAGTGACCCCAAAATCAATAGGGGTCATCTATTTGTCATGACCAACCATCCTTCCAAGTTTGAGGACCCTGGGTCCAACCATTCTCTAGTTATTGATCGGACATCGTTTTGATAGTCAATGTCACCGCAACCTTGACCTTTGACCTAGTGACCCCAAAATCAATAGGGGTCATCAACTTGTCATGACCAACCATCCTTTCAAGTTTGAGGACCCTAGGTTCAATCATTCTCTAGTTATTGATCGGACATCTTTTGTGACACAGACCTACAGACAGAAAGTTGTGGGGGAGCCATAATGACAAAATTCAGCCAGTTTTTGGTGGAAGTATAAAATGAATAGGGAGTTTATTCACTAAATTGCATGATGCAAATGACGACCAAATGGTAACTAGGACACATGGCATAGTTACCAATTGCATTGGTTGCTTTAAATCATGCAAGGTTGAAAACACCCTATATATTTTCCGCCAATATCTAGGAAATCTGGACTGAATTATGGTATAATCTACTAAGATACATGCTGCAGTACACTTTAGTTAATCTTACCAGTATGTAAATTTATTTGATTGCTAAAATGAACTTAGACTGTTTTAATGCAAGAGGGTGAAAATAATGACACATGATAACAAACTAGTGACTTTATTCATTTACCATGAACATCATGAACACACGTAATTCCACCTACACCTCTCCCTAATGCTTGCATGTTGAATTCCACCTACACCTCTCCCTAATGCTCGCATGCATGACAAACATGTGCAATTCTGTGACACTAGTTACTTACACAAGCTTTGATATTTCATTGAGATGGGCTTAGTGTTGATTACTTCAAACATTTCAGAAAGTGATTGGCAGTTATGTTTGATTCTCGTCTATTTACAGACATCAGTCAAATGTTATGTCCATACACACACAACACCGTCAATACGTAACAGACGTCATCATTATGTTAACTTTCTTTGCTAAGATCACTTTTCTGGAATTTTGTTGAATAAAATATAATTACTATTAGAACGTATTCATCTACGCTATTTTATTGGGATTTGTCAGTGTCTATTGCTTCAAACATTTCAAAATGTGCTCGGTAGTTATGTCTGAAGTTCGTGCATGCTAATTTTCCAGTCAAAATAGTTACTTCTGTGTCATGAATACTCCATGCAAGAGCGTAGTACAATATTACGAGCGTTATTTCGTATTCATTTAGTAATTTATTGAACATTATAACTTATAAAAGGTTGGCAGTTTGTATACAAGATACATGGATGCCGTAACTGCATTGATTACGTTCTTGTCACGGTAGTTACAGTGAAATTCATGTTGACCGACACCAAATACATACCATAACGCCCGCCATCTTCTTCGAGAAAGGTCGATCCGACCTCGTGGGTTGACAATAACCGCGTTTTCGATATATAAATATGCATTAGGCATCACCACCGTCGCATATCGCGGACGGACCTAACGATTTGACTGACTCACGGCTGAGTATCAATTTAATGATTTTCTGTATTTGAAAAAACGCCGGAAGCCAAGATATAGTTACAATTTCAGGACATATAAACATTCTTTCACCCATCAATTAAAAGTGCAAGATTGAGAAATTGCTGTGAAAATCGCTGAAGTTCATTTGAACTCATACTCTTTTTGACAGACGCTAGCAACGACCGTCAGACAATTTTTCTAAGCCTTATCATTCTATTTCATCTTACGATAATTATTATAAAAATCACATTTTTATGGAGACAAAACTTTGTACTTTCGAAATAAATTCACAACCTTTCTTCACCAGGACTTGCAACTACGCATGCGATTGTTTTGACATAGCACTTTCACCATGTGACTTAAGCAGGATCAAAAACATTGACATTTTGATACAAATGTGGAGATATAATAAATTTCCAGAAAGCATCAATCTTGAAGTTATCTCTGCTATGTCCTTGCCGTATATTATAAGTAAACACTCATAAATTAAAATCTTTATTCCAATACAGAATAAAATATTTGTCCAAAAAGTGACGGATGTTATACTTTCCATTTAGCCGAGAAGCGCCCACATGTGAATGTAAAGATTATTTGTTCGAAGTCATCTCGAACACATTTGCCATGGATGTAGAACAATGGCATCATGGCGTAACAGCAGTGAAAATCAAAACCTGTTAAAAACACTTATAATAGCCACGAAGTTCAGGCTTTGGAGCAAAGTGGGTGGGGAGGGTGTGTTTTTTTATCAGAGATTCAGACCAAAATCAAACAAAGACAATTTCATTCATGAACATTTAATAACATATAATAATTACAATTTTCAATGCAAACTGTAGCGTTAATATGGTGGGAAGACACAGTAATGAATGTAAAATCGTGGCGTTAGCGAAATTCCGGAATTTTCCCGAATACACCAGATGTTTGTAACGGCTATTATAACTTACACGCAAGAATTAATCAGAACGAATAATATAATTTAATAAAAGGAACGTTTAATTATATTCACGCACGTTCCAACCAACGAAAACCATCGTGAAATGTACGTAAATGCACTTTTCTCTGGCAAATGTTTATTTATATCCGCATACTTACAATATGGCGTCCTGTTTTAAAAATGGGTTGGGGATAAAAGCCGAGTTATGCACGTATCGTACCTTTGACGGTTCGTACCCAGGTAAATAGGCGATTCGTACTGTGGCCATTGGACGTTTCCTACCCGGGCCATTGTACTTTTCGTCAAGTATACTTACTCCCTGGTTTCGTATTGCAGTTTATGTTCTGTTTATAAATCTTGTAGTTTTACATTCATTTCTAAAGGCACACACCTTAATCTTGAAGTTTGTATCAAGCATTTACAAAAAATACATGGTAAAATATTATTAACAGTTGCCTTGACTTTTTGTGTTTCTTGCTTTTTTAGTCAACATAACCTCTCAATCTGTGAATATAATGCAATTCATCACAAATCTAATAATTATGTGTGTAGATGTGGTTTCCTTAATTTTTATCTAGTTTTAGACATGTTGGCCATCTTGGAAAAGTGGCCGGCACATATAATTTGAACAACTATGAAAGGCAATCCCTAAAGGAACATTTCTGTGAAAGAATTTTCAAAATCAAACCAGCGATTTCAGAGAAGAAGATTTTTTAAGGTTTTTCAACATGGTTGCCATGGAAACCAAATCCCTTGGCAAAATGCCAAAATGTGAACAACTTTGCTTTCCCCTGACCCAAGGAGTCTTCCTGTGAAGTTTCAATTAAATTGGACCAGTGGTTTCTGAGGAGATATTTAACGAGGACAAGTTAACGGACGGACGGAAGACGGAAGATGGACAACACACCATCAAATAAGCTCTGCTGGCCCTTGGCCAGTAGAGCTAACAAAAAAAACTTAAAAAAAAACACTTGAAATTGAAAAAAGAAATAAATGAAATTAAAAAAAAATTAAACAAGCCTAAGTAAAACTGTGACCCCCCAGGGTGGGCCCAAATGTAACCAATGGGTCACCATTTGAACAAACTTGGTAGAAGACCATAAGCTTTGGCAAATGCAAAATATTAAACCTATGCCTATTGCAGTTTCAGAGAAGATTTTTTAAAATTTCCCTATACATTTCTATGTAAAACATGTGACCCTTGGGGCGGGGTCAAATGTGACCCGAGGGTCACCATTTGAACAAACTTGGTAACGGTCCATAAGCTTATAGCAAATGCAAAATATTAAACCTCTGGCTCTTGCAGTTCCAGAGAAGAAGTTGTTTTTTTCAGTTTTTCCCTATACAAGCATTTATGTAAAACTGTGACCCCCGGGATGGGGCCAGATGTGACCCCAGGGTCACCATTTGAACAAAATTGGTAAAGGACTATAAGCTTATAGGAACACCAAAATATTAAACCTCTGGCTCTTGCAGTTTCAGAGAAGAAGATTTTTTAAGTTGTTCCTTATATATGTCTATGTAAAACATGCGACCCTTGGGGCGGGGCCAAATGTGACCCCAGGGTCACCATTTGAACAAACTTGGTCAAGGACCATAAGCTTACAATAAATGTAAAATATCAAACCTTTGGCTCTTGTAGTTTCCAAGAAGAAGATTTAAAAAAAACTTCCTATAAAAGTCTATGTAAAACTGTGACCCTCGGGGCGGGGACAAATTTGACCCCAAGGTCACCATTTGAACAAATTTAGTAGAGGACCATAAGCTGATGCTACATGTAATATATAAGAGCTCTGTGCCATGTGGTTCCAGAGAAGAATTTTTTCTTCAGTTTTTCACTATACAAGCCTATGTAAAACTGTGACCCCCGGGGTGGGGCCAAATGCGACCCCTGGGTCACCATTTGAACAAAATTTGTAGAGGACCACAGCTTATAGCATATGCAATATATTAAACCTCTGGCTCTTGCATTTTCCGAAAAGAAGATTTTTAAAGTTTTTCCCTATACATGTGTATGTAAAACATGTGACCCTTGGGGCGGGGCCAAATGTGACCAAAGGTTCACCATTTGAACAAACTTGGTAAAGGACCATAACCTTATAGTAAATGCAAAATATCAAACCTCTGGCTCTTGTAGTTTCCGAGAAGATTTTTAAAAAAAAAATCCTATATAAGTCTATGTAAAACTGTGACCCCCGGAGCGGGGACAACTTTGACACCAGGATCACCATTTGAACAAACTTACTAGAAGACCATAAGCTGATGCTACATGTAATACATGAGAGCTCGGTGCCTTGTGGTTTCAGAGAAGAAGACTTTTTTTTCCCCCTATATGTCTATATGTAAAACATGCAAAACCTCAATATACAAAGTTTGGACCCCCGAGGCACAACCATTTTTGACCCCAGGGACTTTATTTGAACAAACTTAATAGTCTAGGCATTGGTGATCATTTTAAAAGAAAAACTATTGAAATCTGTCCAGCGGTTCTGGAGAATTAGATTTTTTAAGGTTTCGACCATATATAGTAATGGCAGCCATCTTGGATGTAGCGCTGACCTAATTTTAACAAATCTAAAAAGCATTTATCTATGGATCATCCATTTGAAGTTTGGTCAAAATTAGCCAAGCGGTTTCAGAGGAGAAGTCGTTTGAAGAATTCCCTATACATGTCTATGTAAAACATGTGACCCTTGGGGCGGGGCCAAATGTAACCCTAAGGTCACCATTTAAACAAACATGGTAAAGGACCATAATCTTATAGTAAATGCAAAATATCAAACCTCTGGCTCTTGTAGTTTCTGAGAAGAAGATTTTTAAAAAAAAAATCCTATATAAGTCTATGTAAAACTGTGACCCCCGGGGCGGTGACAAATTTGACCCCAGGGTCACCATTTGAATAAACATAGAAGAGGACCATAAGCTGATGCTACATGTAATACATGAGAGCTCTGTGCCTTGTGGTTTCAGAGAAGAAGATTTTTTAAAGTTGTTTCCTACATGTCTATATGAAAAACATGCAAAACCTCAATATACAAACTTTGGACCCCCGGGGCACGGCCATTTTTGACCCCGGGGACTTTATTTGAACAATCTTGATAGTCTAGGCGTTGGCGATCATTTTAAAAGAAAAACTGTTGAAATCTGTCCAACGGTTCTGGAGAAGAAGATTTTTTAAGGTTTCGATTATATATGGTAATGGCAGCCATTTTGCATAGAGCGCTGACCTAATTTTAACAAATCTAAAAAGCATTCATCTAAGGATCATCCTTGGGAAGTTTGGTCAACATTAGCCAAGCGGTTTCTGAGGAGAAGTCGTTTGAAGAAAAGTTAACGGACGACGGACGACGGACGGACGACGGAAGACGGACAACACACCAACCCATAAGCTCTGCTGGCCCTTGGCCAGTAGAGCTAATAAAACTACTGATTCGTAGCACGGGGAGAGTTTTTACAGCCGCCACACTGCGCTAAACGAACGCTAATGTGAATGTTAATAAATACTGATAAAGGTGATTCTTTGAAAGCAACAATCACAATTAAGATAACAAAGCAGCAGAATCCGTTTTATTGAGTCTGTTCGTGAGAAGTAATGAAAGAAGCAACACTTCTCACGCCCCCTAGCACCGGCTTAAGCTGTATTCTACTTCTAAGCCACCTATATTGGGCTCGTTGATCCCAAAGGACCAATAAAAAATAACACTACTGATTCGTAGCACGGGGAGACATTTTACAGCAGCCACACTGCACTAAACGAACGCTAGTGTGAATGTTAATAAATACTGATTGATTGAATGAATTGGATTTTATAGTCGCACCAACAGCTAAGGTCATAGCTGGCGACTTTCCAGCTTCCATTGGTGGAGGAAGACCCTAGGTGACCCTCCGGGCAATTTTCGTGCACGGGCAGGCACCTGGGTAGAACCACCGACGTTCCGCAAGCCAGCTGGATAGCTTTCTCACATAAAGATTCCTAGGCCACTGAGGGATCGAACCTACAGGGGTGAGGGGCAAGTAATTTCAAGTCAAAGACGTTAACCACTCGGCCACGGACGCCCCAATAAATACTGATAAAATACTCATAGAAAGCGAACGCAACGTCAGCTTTATCATATCAATATGTTAAAAAATAAATTGACAGAGATAGCCTTTCTTTACATATAGTTAAAGTAGCTTGCTTTGTCCCACTTGAACATTAAAGTGACGGATTACAGAATGAGAATGAACAGTTTGACAAAAATGAGCCTGGGTTAGCGAAATTATAAAACAGTGACATTTTGAATAATGTTGACGAGAAACTGTCACATCTAGAACCATCACAGAGGCATGAACTGAAACAGTTAATACATGAATATGAGCACTTACTTTCTAATGTTTCAACAATAATTGACACAATTTATCATTATGTCGATATGGGAAAGTCTTCTCCAATAAAACAGTATCCATATAGAATGAATCGTTCTAAACAACAGTATCTCAAAGACGAAATTCAATACGTATAGGACAATGATTTAATTGAATCAAGTAACAGTGATTGGAGTTCACCATGTATTCTTGTATAAAAAACGGACAATACATACCGGATGTGTAATGACTATAGAAAAGTCAACAGTGTCAAACAAAATGATTCATTTCCAATTCCACGTATTGATGACTATATTGATAGAATTGAAATGCAAAATATGTAACGAAAGTTGATATCTTGAAAGGATTGAGGCAAGTTCCTCTCACAGAAAGAGCAAAACCAGTTTCAGCATTTGTATCTCCAGATAGACTATTTCAATATAAGGTTATGCCATTTGGAATGAAAAACAATACAGCAACGTTTGAACATCTCGTCAATATGTTAATCGATTTAGATGGATGTAACGCGTACATCGATGATGACATCATTTATAACAACGCATGAGAATACCATTTGCGGATTACATGTATAAGAAGTTTTTTCGACAGTCTTATAGATCCGAATTTAACAGTCAACCTCAACAAAAGTGATTTTTCTCGTGCTATTGTCACATTTTAGGACATGAAGTGGGACAGGGTCTGGTTAAACCTACTGAAGCTAAGGTTAATGCTATTTCTGAATTTCCTATACCGAGTTGTAAAAAGCAATTGACGCGTTTTCTCGGTATGGCTAGTTATTATAGAACAAAGTGTCAAACTGTAACTTTTCAGTCATTGCTGGACCTTTAACAAATTTACTGAGTAAAAGAAATCCATTTGTTTGGACAGAAACATACCAACAGTCATTTGACAAATTAAAAGCGATACCGATGAGTGCACCAGTGCTTTCAGCACCTATTTTAGAATTTCAATTCAAATTAGCAGTTGATGCCAGAGACATTGGTGCTGAAGCAGTACATTTTCAAGAAGACAACATTGGTGTTTATCATCCAGTTTGTTACTTTTCAAAGAAGTCCAAAAAGCATCAGAAAAATTATTCAACTATTGATAAAGAGTGTCTTTTATTTATTTTGGCATTACAACATTTTGAAGTGTATTTACTTAATCTATTTCGCCAATAGTTGTCTTCAGTGATCACAGTCCATTCACATTCATAAATAAAATGAAAAAACAAAAATCAAAGATTGATGAGGTGGAGTTTGATGTTGCAAGAGTACGATATTAAATAAAACATGTCAGAGTGAACGGTAATTTAATTGAAGATTGCCTATCTCGTGTTTAAGATACTTGTGTATATTTAAAAAAGTTTCATTTCATATATTAGTTAACACTTGCTGACAAGTCATGTTGTAATGTATGTTTTAACATATGTGTTGAAATTGAAATATTATTACATTATTTCAAAATAATGCTTTATTACATCAATATTTTTTTGCTTTATGTGGGAATATGTTACTTAAATCTCAATGTTTACATGTTACATTGCGTGTTTATTATTTATTCGGCCTTGACGAACAGATAATATTAGAATAGATGTAAACATGTTTAAATTCATGCAAATTATTCATGCAAATGTATTTATGATGAAATTTGGACTGCTCTCATTTGACTGTTTTAGTGTGGGAGCTTTGTAAACAAAGGGAGCATCTCAGCAGTTCAGTTCAGTTTAAAATATTAGTATTCAGAAAAAAAAGTCAATTTTGAAATGGATGCGTTCAAAAACATAAGATATATTTGTGAGAGGATTTACTTATTTATTATTGTGCTCAGTCATAATAACAGTGAAGTTGGATATTTGGACTAAACCGAACATATTGGAAATTAAGTTGGACAATTAACATTTGGATTAAAGAGACACTTAATGTTGTGGATTAAAGAGACACTTACTGATTTGGATTAAAGAGACACCTATTTTTTTTGGATTTAAGAGACACTTGCTATTCAGACTTAATTAAAAAAAATGAATATTAATGTATTAAGGAAAAATTGAATGTGTGTATTCTGTAAGTGAATATTGTACATGTTGTATGTAAAAATATAATACGTTAATTATCTTTTTTGTGTTGCTGGTTTTGCTTCCTTTCTCGTTACATTTAACTTGTGACAATATGTATGTATATATATATATATATATATATATATATATACTATATACAAAGAGAGAGAGAGAGAGAGAGAGAGAGAGAGAGAGAGAGAGAGAGATGTATGTCTCCGTGTGTGTAAATGTAATGTTCAAAATTGTCTCAAGGAAAACAATCCAGCTGCAAGTTTTTGATAACCTACCAAATGGAGTCAGTTCTAACAGAATCCTTCTTTTCTATGACGGCAGAAGCGGTCAAAGTTTACAAGACTCGATTTGTTTAAATTGTCCAAAATTAATAGTCTTAACTAAAAAATGAAGTATTAAAAACACAATTAATTAACTAAAGAACGTGAATTTAAAAAAAACGTATATCTTATTGTACAGACATATTCGCATTATTTATTTTCAGAAAGTAGTTATGATATCGTTAATGTGTCAACGAAATGCAATTTGCGATCAAATGAATGTGTCTTCTGATATACTTTAAGACAAAAAAGTGTTGATTAAGTAATGTTAAACATCCGTAATCTTATCATGACGAGGCCGATAAACGTTTCCATAGCTGATAAGAAAAAAAGCAATGTTTTTTTAGAGACTAAGCATCTAGACCTAGTATTTAAAAAGATCAACAGCGCTTACATTTTTTTTATGTTTTGTTTGTCCAATGTTTAGTCCCACTCACTATTTCAAAGCGTTCTTATATTGTCTTGAAAATGGAGACGACAAGAGAAAGACTGTACAGCAGATAGTTGAATTTTTATTTAAGACAAACAAACATTTGTTTGTTTTTTTCAAAAAATGTATTTTTATGTCAAACGTTATTTAACACTATGCGCGCTGACGTTTTGTCATCAGCAAATGAATAGGAACATTGTATATGTAAGTAATTATTTAGTCAGTGTAATTGATGCCGTTGTCGGTATGTATTAGTACTAGTCAGTGTGGGTTATACCGTTGTCGGTGTATGCTATTTATTTCCTAGTCCGTGTGGGTTATGCCGTTGTCGGTGTATGCTATATTTTCATAGTCAGTGTGGTTTATGCCTGTGTATGTTATTTATTTCCTAGTCAGTGTGGATTATGCCGTTGACGTTGTATATGTTTTTAGTTTCCAGTCCGTGTGGGTTATGCCGTTGTTGTTGTATGTTTTTTACTTCACAGTGTGGGTTATGCCGTTGTCGGTGTATGTTATTTCGTTCCTAGTCATTGTGGGTATATCACGTTTATGTTATTTATTTCCTATTTACAGTGTAGAAATAGATATAGATATAAAAATCGAACAGGAAAAGCATCATTCCAATCCTGTTGTCGGTATATATTTATTAGTAATTTATAATATTTGTGTGGAGATGTATTCGCGAAATCGTCCGAAGGCATATATCCCTGGCAATATGAATCAAATACATGCAACCGTTTTATGGCATACTCGTTTTTAATAAAACAATGAATAATTAGAGCGATAACATACGTTTTATTTCCATTAAAACAGTTGTAAAACAAACATATGTTCGTAACATCGCGTGATATTTCCACAATAAAACAAAAATGTTACGATTATTTTTATCACGAATACCACACAATTCCGGTGACGTGATATAATGTAACTGTGCAATTTACCAATACCGAACGAGTTTTAGTAATTAAATAATGTACAATGTACATCATATTTTAGTTATTTCCTAACCAATGTAAATTTCGTCTGTTGGCAATGGTATACCGTAGACAGAATATGCAGCGCTTTAGTTTGTATTCAGTTTCTATGTATAAATGCCTAGTCAGTGTGTATGTAGCCGTATGCAGTATATTCTTATAAATTTAATTTAAGTGTTATAGGCTGTATTCGATATATGTAGGTAAGTTTAAGTGTGTATATATTAGTAGTAAGTAACTACTTTGGTAAACCAAACCTTAATCTTACCCTACTGTCATCCCATAAAACGATACAGTGTAAATATGGAAATCCCCGCCATGCTCTATCCTCTAACAAACTATGCAGTATTAATAGACAATATAAATATAACATAAAGCTGATCATGTTTATTTGAATACAATACACATAAACCATTATAGCAAGGGACCAACATGGTCGGATGTGGACAGAGTGGACAAAAGCACCAAACTTTCTGTGATAGTAGTTAGTAGTCTAACTTGAAAATCGAACAAGGTCCCCAAGGTCACAGGTCAATCTGTTACTATTTTTAGCACCTTTCAAAATGGCCGCCATCCAAATGCTTCAATACTGCAATATTTCTTAATTAGGGCTTAACCCAAAGAAGATTTACACAGAAATGTTTTATTTGGTTTTTGGCTTAGATGTAAGCTCCTCTATAATGTATTAAATGTCCAACTGGGGGCCCACTCCCAACATGTTAACTATTTTTAGCACTCTGCAAAATGGCCGCCAACAAAATGCTTAAATATAGCAACTTATTCTTAATTATGGCTTACCCAAAAACATTTACGCAAAAGTATCTTGTTTTATTTTTGGCTTAGACTTAAGCTGCACTGTAATATAGTAAGTGTCCACCACCCCTCACCCCATTCCACCCCATCCGCTTCATGTTACTATATCACATTCCAAAGTGGCCGCCATCCAAATGCTTAAAGATAGAAGTATATTCTTAATTATGGCTTAACCCAAAGACCATTTACACATGTTTTATTTTGTTTTTGATTTAGATTTATAATATATTTATTAAATGTTTGTGTGTTTGTTTAGGTTAAGACTCCTATTTAGCATATTAAAAGTCATTCTTCCAGATTACATTATGATACATCTGTGATGTAAGTATTCACCCACATATTTACAGAACATAGGACAGTTGGCTTCAAGTTGCCCACACAAATACAGTCTCATACAGGCCATACTTATGTAACACGTAAGAGTGTTCAGAACATAGCGGATGGTGGCTCAAATTACCCACACCCATACATATACAGGCCATTACCTTTCATGTTACATGATTGTACGGATATACCCCATGTATTGTACGGAACACAGATGTAGTGTTTTTAAGTCACACAAACATATTAACATGTAAGAATGCCTACGAATTGCACGAAACATACATGCCGAAATCTTCAAGTTGCCCATACCTACGTATGGTACGGAACGTAGAGGCTTTAAGCTACCCACTCTCCTTCAAATACTGACCATACCTGTCTTTTTACAAGAAAGTATATACCCACATATTGTTCAAAGGAAAATAGTGACAGTGGGCTTCAAGTGGCCCTAACTCAAACAGATGTAGGTCATACCTATCAGTTAACACATGTGCATATACCTATATAGTGTACGAAACAAAGAGGCAATGGGCTTCAAGTTGCCCACACCCAAAGAGATACACGCCATACTTGTCATGCTAACACATATAAAGAACGTAGATGCAGAAGGCTTCAAGTTGCGCACACACATATATTGTACAGAACATAGAGGCAGTGGGCTTCAAGCTAGCCACACTCATACATATACATGTCATACCTGTAAGTATAGAGCCACATATTGTACGGAACATAGATGCAGAAGGCTTCAAGCTGCCCACACCCAAAAAGATACAGACTATACATGTTATGCTACACTGAAGTATACACTCACATAATGTACAAAACAAGAGGAAGCGGCTTCAACATACCTACACTCGTACTGATACATGTCATTTTAGTCGTGTTAAACTTCAGTATATACCAAAGTATTGTAAAGAACATACTTGTATATACAGAAGGCTTCCAGTTGCCCACACACATACAGATACGGCCTTTCCCGTCATGTTACGCATAAGATCACAACCCCATACTGGACACAACAATGAGACAATGGGCTTCAATTACCTATATACAGACCATACATGCCAGTCCTGTCAGGTTACATGTAAACCAAACCCAAGTATTGTATGGAACATAGAGTCAGAATGCTTCAAGTAGGCAGTACTCCATGTAGTGTACAGAACAAAGCTTCAGAAGTCTTCAAGTTGCTCATACTCATACAGATTTAGGTCATGCTACACCACATATTGTACAGAACATTGATACAGTGAGATTAAAGGCACCAATACTCGTAGAGATACAATCCATACCTGTCATGTGACACTTAAGTATACACCCACAAAGTGTCAGAAGGCTTTAAACTACTCACACTCTAAATGATAAAGGCCATATCTTACAGGTAAATAATATTCACACTTATACAGATACAAGCCATACCTGTAAAATGTTACAAGTAAGTACACACCCACCCATTGTAAAGAACCTAGAGTAGCGGGCTTCAAATTACCAATTCCCACACAGATTCAGGCCATACCTGTCATGTTACACGTATTTGTACAGAACATAGACACAGCTGGTTTCAATATACACACCCCACACATGTACAGGCCCCACCTGTCATTTTATTCACAAGACCACACCCAAAATAGCTTATATCAAACGATTCCTTCTTATAAAGCGATTTAAACAAAAACTCATTCATAACGGAAACTAATACTATATGTTTTCATTGAATTATTGCAAAAATAAACAGTTTTAGTTATTTTTCTCTTTTTCCTTTTTAGCAAAATGCATGTATCCCTTGAATGATTGATTGATTGATATAATTAATGGTATAGGAAAATAGGAATATTCTGACATTTCATAATAATAAATAGAAAAATGTATTGAATAACCATTTAAAATATAGGTTTATTACATTTTTCTATTTATTATTATGAAATGTCAGAATATTCTTGATCGAAATCAACATTTTTAGTTATTTGTTTACCCTAACACTTACATTTAGGGATTTACAAACCTTTGGGGACCCTTTTAAAAACAAGAAGAAATGTATAAATTATCATTATACCTAATATGGTAAACGAAAATAAGTGATGAGCTAAACAAAAAAATGTTTTTACTGAACTATTCCAGAAATCAGCAGTTTTAGTACTTTATTTTTACTTTTCTTCCCATTTTTTGTCAGAAAGACCCATATTTATCCCTTCATTTATTTATTATTTCATGAACATCTATCAATACACTTAAATGGGTAAATCAAATAATGAATAAGCATTTAAATGTTTTAAATGTTTTATTGAATTATTCCAGAAATCAGCAGTTTTAGTTATTTTCCAACATTTTGACCAAAAAAGAAATACAGTTAGGGATTCATGAACCTTTGTGGACCCTTTTAAAAAATAAGCCGAAATGTATAAAATAGTATTATACCTAATATGGGAAAATAAAATAAGAGATACGTTGAAGAATTATTGAACTATTCCAGACATAAGCAGTTTTAGTGTTTTTTTTATTCTTATCCATATTTTTGTGCCAAAATACCCATATATATCCCTTTATTTATTTATTATTCAATACACATATATCATTACACTTAAATGGGTAAATAAAATAATGAATAGTATTTAAAATATATGTTTATTGAATTATCAAATCAGCCGTTTTAAATGTTTTTCCAACATTTTGACCAAATCAAGAAATACATTTAGGGATTCACGAACCTTTGGGGACCCTTTTAAAAAAAAAAATATATATCAAATATCATTATACCTAATATGGTAAAAGAAAATAAGAGATATGTTAAGGAAATATTTGTTTATTGAACTATTCCAGAAATTAACACTTTTAGTGTTTTTTTACTATTTTTTCCATATTTTTTGTCAAAATACCAACATATATCCCTTTATGTATTTATTATTTCATAGGAATATACCATTACATGTCAATGGGTAAATAAAATAATGAATAAACGTTCAAAATATATTTTTATGGAATTATTCCAGAAATCAGCAGTTTTGGTTATTTTTCCAAATTGGTTACCCTAAAAAATACATTTAGGGATTCACGAACCTTTTGGGACCCTTTTAAAAATATGAAGAAATATAAAAATACACATTTGAGGAAAGTTTGGTGCTTTTGTCCGGCCGGCGTGTCTAGATTGGGTCCTAAAACCTGGGTTTGGTCCTGCTATTACGGTGGCGATACGACAAGACTGGAGTGAAAAAACAAGCTTAGCGTCCTTTCATGATTAAGGTAGAGGTCACCATACGGTCCACGCCATAATAGTAAGTTTCATGTCAGTGTTTAAGGCCGAGGGCAGTATATGTGAGTTATATGTGGTTTATTTGGCCAAATTCAGTATTATGGTAGTATTATGCTAGTAAACTGCAAGTATGGTATGTCGTAGTCAATATACGTTGTTATATTATATTTAGTGCATACTGTGTGTTAGTCTGTTTACAGTTTATATTTCTAGTCAGTGCGTGTTCGCTATATTGAAAATGGAAAACCGTGTTATTTCTACTCTGGTTAATAACATCTATCTAAAGGAAATTCTAATAAATATAATATGTCTCTCGAGCAACTTATGGAGTATATGTTTCTCAACGTACTCATTTGTTAAGGTACTTGATCATAATTTTTGATACAATCCTTATTAAGCTTGTTAAAACTTTTGTCAAAAGGTTGTAAAACCATAGCTTTTTGCAACGCACTGAAAGGTTAGTGGTTGACCCATGTACGGTTCACAATTATGCTTTCGTCTTTGATTGTGCGATGACCCTACATAGTGTTGACCCTATGATGACGATAATTGTTTATGTATAGGATAGAGGCTATGAAGAGAAGTCTTCACAATTAAAAAACCTAGGGGGAGGGAGCCTAGCGACCGCGGTTTCTTAATCGTAAACATTTCGCTTCCTAGACTCTATCCGACTTAGTGTTTACCCTATATCTTATCGATAGTCTCTAAATAGGTCACTATCTAACCTGCAAAGAGCGCTGGTAGTAAATTCTGCGTTAATAAATGTAGCCAGTATTTGAAATTCTGAGCCATCTGATTGGTTTAAAAATTCGGTTAAAAACTAATGTAGTGTTATTCATATGTTCATGACCATCTGTGTGTGATACTTATATTGGCTTTATTGCTGCTAAGTTGTGTAGAGGATACAGACTATTCCAAGGCCTGTTGCTGATTTTCAATGCGTTACTTCGCTTGACTGTGTTATGTGAATGCTACATATCTGTTTGACTTGTAAACCTAATTGTTGTGAATGTAGTCAGTATGTGTTAGTAAGTCGTTCAGCAGTGTCAGGCCGTAGTCGGTAAGTGTTGGTGCGTTCCCAGTCAGTGTTTGGTAGTCCGTACATTAATTAAGGTAAAGAATATGTCGAACCATTTCCGATCAGTATTCAATGAAACGGAGTGTGCTACTTTTCTGTTTTGCTTTTGTTCTAGCTTACCTTCTGTATTTGTCTAACTTTTTTAAACATATTTACTTGCTGAGTTTTCCAAACTGAATTTTTGTCACTTCATCTATGTATCCCTTTCGTCCATGATCTCTTGATACTTGTGAACACAAGTCCATGATTTCTGAGTCTGAAAAAGGTACAGTTGCAACTAAAATTGATTCATCGTTATTTATTGATCTTCAACAAAGAAAATTAAAAACAACTTAAATGTGTAATCTACTTTCTTCGTTGAACTTTGGGACTATATAGATTTTAAGACATTTTACTAAACATGGTAAAAAAAGAACAAAACGATATAGACATATAATATTTGATGAGAAATTTAAATCTCGCTTAATTCATTATCTTCTTTTTTCATTGAAAGACACTATCCATTATATGTGTTTCAACTTATTCGCTTTTTTAGAGCCTGTAATCGAGCTGAGGACTTTAATATTCGTAATCTTTGTATAACTAAAAAGCTACTCCTTCAGGGCTATCGTTACCATAAACTTCGTAACACCTTTACAACATTTTATTATCGTAATTTAAGAACTCTTCTGCGACAAGGACTATCACAACCTGGGCGTGAACGGTAGCAAGCATATTTCACTACCGTTCATGAACAGTCGCAATTAAACCGAGACTGCAATATTTCGTATGTATCGCGTTCGGCCGTTTCCAAAGGACGACTCTCATACTGTTTTCTATGGTGACTTGATTTACAAATTTTGCAAGATCCTCGGACATGATCACTTTCATACTATCTTTGTTAAACGTTATTCTCTTGTTTCTCTGGCTTCTGCCAAGTGATTGTTTACCTTCATTGTGGCTTTCTAGGTTATTGATTTTTTGTATTATATTTACACGGGCGTATTTGTGTTTTACTTATATTGCCTATTGATGCTGCCTTGTTGGTTAGAGAGTAGTTCATGGTGGGGATTTCTTATTAACACTGTCCCGTTTTATTGAAATGATTGGTGTACCCTAGAACCTGGTTTAAACACCTAGTGGCCGTTTTTATCACTGACCGTGCCAAGGCGGTAACTCTATTGTCAACACTGTTTGTGTTTTTGACGTCATATACAGCAGAAGAGTTCTTAAATTAGTTTTATATTTGGACCATGCAGCCATATGGTCTAAATCCGAAATTAGTATAATTATAATATATATATATAAAGACCCTTTTCAATTAACATATCGGTTTTTCCCCTATTATTTGTGTTTTTGTATTCCCTATAGTAAATTGTGTATCTTTGATCCGCTACCACCAATGTATTTTAATAGATGGATTTGCTGGTTTGTAGTGAATATAGGATTTATTTTCATCGATAAATGAGAAAACATATTTTCACGATAGCTTTAGCATAAATGAAAATATATAAATTTATATTTGTTATGTTCTAAGGACGGTCTGTCCAGAAGACGATATTTGTGAGTAGTTATACGTATCATGTGTTCATATGTTTCACGTTGTAGCTAATTATGCAAGAGATCAATCAGTTAAGGATTAATTTGATAATTATGCATTTTGTTGAAAGGTATTTGGTAGTAAATGACCACGCAGTGCAGTAGTCATTTCGATAAGACATTTTAGGTTTAGTTTGCAAGCAAGACATATAGCTATAATAGCTATACAATAGCACAGAATTGGAAAAGTACAACGACGCACATTATAGTTTGTGTACAAACGGTGTGATACCACAAGTGGCCAAATAAAAGATAAGTTTTACCTGTTTTATATACGAGTTTTATATACTTCACTTGTTATAAAGTGTAACAATTAGCGTATTTATTCGTGATTTCGGGATAATTTCGCTGCAGTATTTTACGTTTTAAAATAAAGCCGAAATTGATATGTGTGTTATGCATAATTTTAAAGGAGTGATGTTTAAAACACATCTCGACTGAATCTGCACGTGGTTGACAGGCATGTTTGCAAATGCTATAATAATATATAGCGAAGGTGCGAGCGTTGTTTTGCAACGACTGTGCACAGTTTTGCTTATATTTTGATCACGTGTTGATGAAATCATGTTAGAATAGTTTTAAGAACTCAACACGTACGGATGTCCACCATTAAATGTGTTAGGTGGTTGTATAAGTTTGAAGAAGTTACACATTCTGTAAATATTTCAAAATATCATCCGCATAAAATAATTATTCTTTTGACTATATGCTTTGTGGGCGATTGATTTTCCGATATCATTGGCCGTTTCGGTGTCTGTTTAGAACCTTCTATTCGTGTTGAGAACTAACTATATTATAATGAAGAGTACTGGTGATGTCTAATTTTATATAGATTTATATTTGCAAAAATTAAAAAAATATATAATAATATAAAAATAAAAAATGTATCAATCTAACCTGTCAAGTTTGCATACATTTATTTTTGCTCATTTTCAGAAATCTGTGATAAGATGATGAGATCTGTGTTATGTGGAAGTTGGCTGAAATGTACAGTATGTGGATCAGAGTCACTGATTGAAAGATACAACATTAAGTGATAAGTATTTTGTTTTTTAAAACTTTGTATGAATCTAGCCCGTTGGGCATATATTCGAAGCTATTAGGCACATTCGAATACGTTAGACATACACTAGAGCCTGATGGGCATATATTCGAAACTATTGGGCACATTCGAATACGTTAGACATACACTAGAGCCTGATGGGCATATATTCGAAACTATTGGGCACATTCGAATACGTTAGATATATACCAGAGCCTATAATAGATAAAGGCTAGAATGTATAATCAGACCAAGACACTGTCATCTTATGGAAGGACCACTTTTAAAGAGCACGAGGGTTCATAGGAATTAATAAGTACATTCATTTAGTACAAAAGGTTAATTTAGAACCATAACTCCTGACACTGTTGGCGCTAATATTCGAAGCTGTTGGGCATATTTGAATACGTTAGGCATATACTAGAGCTTGTTAGTGCATATGTTCGAAGCTGTTGGGCATATTCGAAAACGTTAGGCATATACTAGAGCACATCGGGCATATATTCGAAGCCGTTGGGCATATTTGACCTTTAGAATATTAGATTAAATGATTAGAGCCTGTTGGGGCATATAGTCAAATTCGAATACGTCAGACATATAATAGAGCCTATCGGGCATATATTCGAAGCTGTTGTGAACAATCGAATAAGTTAGACATATACTAGAGCCTTTTTGGGCATATATTTGAAGCTATTTGCATATTCAATTACGTTAGGCATATACTAGAGCATGTAAGGGGCATATATTTGAACCTGTTGGGAATATATTCCAAGCTGCTGGGCATATTCAATCCGCTAGGCATTTACTATTGTTTGGGGCGCTTGTTTCAGCCAAAGGTGTTTTGGACTTTTCAGACAAAATACATCTCGTACCTAAATAAGTTGTATATCAGTGAAACAGACATTTTTAGTGGTAAATAGAAATACCTTACTTTTCAAAATCCATTAAGAAATACAATTATCATGTGCAAAAGCTGTTTTGATGGGGAACTTTCCATGCAAAATTCTGCTGCATGAACAATTTGAAAAATATTTCTTTTAGAAGGTTTATTCAGAAATGGTTTTAAATTGTTGGATATACATAAATTAAGACACCCTGAAAGTTTTATAGCACAATATGAAGGCTAACTGAAGTTATATGATATTTCCTAATTTTCTGCTATCCCACCAACAAGGAATTTATATGAGAAAGCCCCATCAAAATATCATTTGGGCTGTAAAATATGTATTTCTCAACCGATTTTCAAAACTAATTTTATTTACCACTAAAAAATATCAGTTCTATTTGTGTACGTATTGTTTAAATTGCTCAAGCTACTGAAGAAAAACCTTTTGCTAAAACATACGCCTCCAAACAATAGAGCCTATTGAGGTATATATTCGAAGCTAGTGGACAAAGTCGAAGTTGTAAAGCAGATACAAGAGCTTGTAGTGGTATCGCCTCAAACAATAGAGCCTATTGAGGTATATATTCTATGCTAGTGGACACAATCAAAGCTTTAAAGCAGATACTAGAGCTTGTTGTGGTACACATTCGAAGCTGTTGGGCATATTGAACTCAATTAGGCACATACTAGAGCCTTCCGGGACATATATTTAAAACTGTCGGGCATATGGGAATCCGTTAGGCATAAGTATGCTAGCCTGCTTCGGCAGAAGAGAGCGTATAGGGCTTAATGTTACTTAAGTCGGGGTGGTCTCTCATGTATCGTAACTTAGCTTTTCCAAGCAGGTCAACTCCTTCTTTGTATTAAGAGGTTCTATTATCGACAAGTGACCAGGCATGAAGTTTTAGCTTAACCTGGTTAATATTCGTTTATTTGATATTAGGTATAATCACATTCAGTAAAAGTCATATAATTGCATGTAAGAACAGTTGGGTAGTTACATAATTGAAGCTACGGTTCGATAACGCTGGACAGTTGCATTTGTGATGCCGCTGCTCAGTTACACTTTTGAAACCGCTGGGTAGCTGCATGCTGAAGCCACTTGTCAGTTGTATGCTTGAAGCCGCTTGGTAATTATATAGATGTTTAAAGCCGTTTCGCAGTTGCATGTTTTAAACCGCTGGGTTGGCACATGTTTAAAGATGTAGGGCAGTTACAGTTTGAATCCGTCTGGTAATTGTATGTTTAAAGTCGCTGGGCATTGGTATGTTTGAAGCCGCTTGGTACATTTAAAGTTTAAAGCCAAGTCGATGGGCAGTTCGCATGTTGTACCGTTTGGTAATTGTATGTTTAAAGCCGCTGCACAGTTGCATGTATAAAACCACTGCACAGTTACATGTGTGATGCTGTTTGGCAGTTGTGTGTTTGAAATCGCTTGGTAGTTGTATGTTTAAGGCTGCTGGGCATTTGAATTTGAATTGTTACCAGAATTTATAAGGCATTAACACATATGTAGTTGTACATTTATTCAATTATTTACCAAATCTATTAGAACCTACCATAACTTCAGAAATGTCCTACCAGATCTGATACCCAGGGAGAAGTTACCGAATGTTATTTTGAATTCGAAATCAAAGCTATTTTTAAAACGTGGTACATATTTTATAACTGTAAAATTAATCGCTGTTGTGTATTCATTTTCATAGGTAATTCAGCAGTCATCTCGACTATTGCTTCATGGCGATTATTATCAGCGGCCATCCTGGCTCTTGCATGTTCAAACTACGGAAGGTTTATTGCTGAGTCTAATTAATGCTGCACATCATCATATGGAACAGGCAATGCTTTATCAAGTTGTAGATTTGTCGTTAGGTGCACTCAGTTTGACGAATTAAATAATTTTAACAAAGAAGTATTGACCAGAGCGTTGAAAACAGACCATGTATGCCCCAGTCACCCAAACCACGAATGCCTGTAAGAATCCACTACGGATGGATTCGTAGTGAATCCTTAGTGTATCCTGGGTTATTCGTGGTTATTTGTAGCAGTTCGTATGTATCCGTGGACCCAACCCGAGAGTTGTGATTAGCATCCTTAGTGGGTTCGCAGCGATTCGTAGTGATCCGTAGTGGATCGTAATGGACCGTATTAAATCGTTATAAACCGTAGTAATTCGTGTCAATTCGGCCTTATTCGCGATGAAACCGTACTAGAACGTAATAGGCCGTACAAGTTCGTGTACAGATCGTACTAATCAATGCTCCAACCGTGAGATAACCTTACTGAAACCCTAGTGTCCTCGTAGTAGGTCGTAGTAGGTCTTTGTATGACGTAGTAAGCCGTAGTCATTCCCGGTATGCTCCAGGCCGGGAATGTTCTACGAATCACTACGAATCACTACGAACCCGGGATACACTACGGATTCACTACGAATCCATCCGTAGTTGATTCGTAGAGGCATTCGTGGTTGGTGTGACTGGGGCATTACAATTTTAATTGCCGATGTTGAGTATATTTTTTCAAGCAATTGACTATTCATAAAAATGAAGGGATTTTTTGTATTATGAAAAGGCTGACACATTACTTATTCTAGGGCCGGAGAAATATTATATTAGAAAAGTTTAACCATTATTTGTTTTGATAAAAACGCCTTTGATTTACTTAGTATACGAGGTGGTGCTACATCTGTTGCAACTAGCGGTCTAGTTAACGATCGTGTTTTTAAGAAACAACGGCAGGTGGAAGTTTGAATCGGCAAAAGACTCGTATGTGGTAGAAGATGATGATGTTAGAAGACGTGTTTCTCTCAATTCAGGAATTTAATTAGTACATAGTGTGCCCGTTCTTTATTTCATCATCAAACATTCATTCTGCAAACGCAAATCACTCCCATATTGTATTGTTTAGTTTATTATAAGTCATTCCTTATTATATACTATTAATATTGAAATAACAAGCAACTTGGATGAATTGATATCCCCCGCCGAATGATATATTAACCTCAAGTGGAAGAATTGTGTTCAGATTTTTTTAATCAGTATAAATCATGACCTTGAGCCTTCATAAATTCGAATATCTACTAGATAGTATTTTTTAATTTCATCGCCATAGTAGGTTTGAAAGAAAGATGTACCATTTTAAGGCATTGACTGTTATAGTGGGACTAAAGGGCTGGACTGGGTGTTATATTTGCAGGTGTGTATATAGAGGATCTTAAACGAGTTCCCATTCCATATACGATTTATGAAACGAGTTATGAATTATTTTAATTTTAACGAGCCTTTTGGCGAGTTAAAATTAAAAATAATCCATAACGAGTTTCGTAAATCTTATATGGAATGGGAACGAGTTTAAGATCCTTTTTATCACATAACATTGCAATCAAGTTAGTAAAAAATATTTCAGATGGATATAAAACCGCCACGACGTCAGATACACTTCAACGCCAAAACGTCATAAAATATGTGACGTCGTAACGTCGCGTCTCACACATAACGTTGCGTATGAAAAAGTTCGTATTGTACCTCTTTACAAAATAGCAGTTTACGCCAACTTTTTAACAAACCAACAACAATGTTGACTCAGATCTTGATGAATGTGTAATAAATAAAATAGTCTCAGTTAATAAACTTGCGTAGTGTTACAGGCTGAACTCAACCAATCAAAATCGTTCCAGGTTGTATTACAGTGTCACCATTTGAAAAAACTTGGTAGAGGACCATAAGCTGAGTGTAAATGCAAAATATTAAACTGTTGGCTCTTGTGATTTCAGAGACGAATATATTTTAAGTCTTTCCCTATATAAGTCTATGTAAAACATGTGACCTCTGGAGTGAGGCCACATTTGACCCCCGGGCTACCATTCAAACAAACTTGGTAGAGGACCATAAGCTGAGTGTAAATACAAAATATTAAACCTTTGACGTTTGTAGTTTCAGAGAAGAAGCTTTTTAAAAAATTTCCCTATATATGTCTATGTAAAACTGCGACCCCTGGGGCGGGGCCAAATTTGACCCCAGGGTCACCATTTGAATAAAACTTGTAGAGGATCAATAAATAAAAATTAAAGACAATTAAAGAAAAAATGAACCCATGAACCAATGTTTCTTATGAGAAAAAACATTTAAAAAAATGTTTTTAAAAATTTAAAAATTTCCTTTTTTTTTCCAGAAAAATTGAACCCATGAACCAAGGTTTCTCATGAAAAATGATGAAAAATCTGCCTCCTGTGAGATTTGAACAAACGACCTGAATAATTCAAGGGACATTTATCAATTTAAGGACAATAACTCCGGCGTTACTAGGACGATTCCGAAATAAATTTACCACGTCACATTCAACTATTGGGATAAAAATAAATCAAAATAAATCGATTTTCTTCGAATCGTTCACAAAAAGTGGCATTTTCACATTAGCGAACATTTGGAATGAAAACACTCATGATTTTTTTTCAAGTGAGGATTTACTGAAACAACTTAAACATAAACAAAATTGGATTTCCGAATGGACGAAATTAAGATCATCGATTCCAAAAAAATACATTTTAGCAATGAAGTCATGCGCATTTGCTGTTGAAATGAATAGGACATTCAATATGGAAGAAAACTACATTTTAAACAGTAATAACGTAAAATTCAAACCAAATGAATTAAAAATAAAGCATATTTAAACGTTAATGAACAATAAAGTTGATAAACTTAAAACCGAACTTAAATGGGAGGAAAAATTAGGGGTAGGTTCTATCATATGGAAACCAATTTGGAAAAATATAAAATACTCATTTGAATCTAAACAATTTCAATGGAAGTTTCTGCATAACGCTATTTTTACGGAACATCGATAACATACTATGAGATTATCGAACGGTTTATGCAATATGTGTAAAAATGATAGAGAAACTCTGTTTCATTTATTCTTCGACTGCGATGTTATTAAACCACTGTGGGGAACTATAAATGTAATATTAAATGATATTTCAGAGATCCTCGACATCGAATTAGACAATCCTAAATTTGAACTAGGATTCTATAGTAAGCCAGGGAAATTAAATATACTCAACTCCGTCATTTATGAAACAAAATGGCAAATATGGAAATTCAGAAACAGCTATAAATATGATGAAATTAAACCTTCTATTAACGGCTTATACTTCCGTACTATTAGCATACTAAAAGAGCAAATTAATGGACAAAGAATATGGAAAGACAATATTAGTGCATTACAGTATATTATATCACTGTAAAAAAAATATAACCTGTTTAGCATGCCATTCTCCTTTTTTGTATTTCGTTTCGACAAGAAAGATGAATAATGCACAAGCCAACAATAACAGTATCAGGCATTTACTAGCCTCTCATAGCATGCTCTTCTCTCACACAGAAGACATATGGCAACATATATGGGCTTCCTGATGGTAATACATAGAATACAATTATTCATATGTATATATGCTTTTTTAAAATTCATTTATGTGGCGGTTAAATAGCATAAAGGAAGGTTTACAAAGAATGTTAAAAATACATTCATGAACAGTTTGATACAATTATATAATATTATGTGTATCACAGATATATATATATATATATATATATATACGAGGTGGTTTAGTGTGCTTAATACACACAGAAGACACCGAAAGAAGGATGATTTAGTTACTTATCATGCGTGATAATAGTGTCATATTATAATTACATATTCATCAAACTGGTCATTGACTATGGCGAATATATTAATGCATGAATGCATGAATGCATGAATGAATGCATGCATGAATGAATGAATGAATGAAGATCATCTGAATGAATGAATGAACGAACGAACGAACGAACGAACGAACGAACGAACGAACGAACGAACGAATGAATGAAGACCACCTAATAAATGGTATATATAGTGTGCACTCATCTTCCTATTAGATAATATTTTCGTCAGGTATGGATCCACCGTTTATAAACAAATTGTTGGTATCCCTATGGGTACGAACTGTGC
>JAWPHD010015744.1:0-53568 GCA_037043455.1 Cyrtodaria siliqua
ACACAGATTACGAATATTCAAGTCCTCAATTAGACTACAAGCTCAAGAAAAACGAATAAGTAACATAGACCCAAATTCTACTCAAAGCTACCCATACCCACTATTTTCTTGATAACAAAAAACGATCACAAATAATATGAAAAAAAGATTTGCTTAAAATTTTATATCTTATCGTCTTAAATCCTCAATTATATCCGTATCCAAATCTACTTGAATGCAAAGAAAAAGCAAAAACAATTATGTTGTCAAATAAAACTAAGATTTAAAATAATAAAATTAATAGACTTGAAAATGTCAAAACTTGCACAGCCAACATCCTTTAATCTAAAATGGACATGTATCTGACAAATCAAACAAATTATTTAAACCCATTTATTCGATTATCTGCAAACCTTCGAAATATCCTACCCTATTCAGATAACAGAACCATTAATAACCGCATAACACATTTACTCGATTATCTGCAAACCTTCGAAATAGTCTACCCTATTCAGATAACAGAACCATTAATACCTGCATAAAACATTTACTCGATTATCTGCAAACCCTCGAAATAGCCTACCCTATTCAGATAACAGAACCATTAATACCTGCATAAAACATTTACTCGGTTATCTGCAAACCTTCGAAATAGCCTACCCCATTCAGATAACAGAACCATTAATACCTGCATAACACAATTAAGATTAGGATACAACTTGTTACCATCAAGCCTAGGGAGCCATATAATTAAGAACCTAAATAAAAACAAAAACTGCATACACTACAGTAACCCTTTCAGGACTTACCATTACCTTATAAAATGCGACATAGAGTAAAATTTAACAATTTGAATATTGAATATTCCCTTTAATATGACAAATATCCTTGACCCTTAAAAGCGATTCCAGCAGAGTGTATTCATGGCTCTAAATACAATTTCCCTGTTAAACATGTTTAGTTATACATCCAAGTATGGGTCTTCTATGGTGTAATAAGCGTGGGGACTTCCCTACCTAACACAACCATGGTTGAAATATTTGTATATTTTAATTTTGTTACTTTCCTTACTCATACACCGTGGTTCTGTCAATCTGGACGGTCAACCAACCCTGAACAAAAAACATCCAATATTATCTACGTTATAGCGTGCACTCCCAGTCGGAATAGCTTTCACCAAGTATACTTTACTAAATCGTTTCCCTTAAATGTATAAACAGTTAAACGACCTTTGTATATTCTATGGCAATGAAAGGGACGACACCATTACTAGTATATTGTGCCTTGAAGTGTGTTTGGCCCTACCGTTTATTTACAGCTAATGACTGGTTAGACTAGTTTTTAAATGTCTCCATGCTGGCGCCCACATATGTTACCGCACATTTTAACTGACGGAATGTTTTATTATTTATCACATAACATGCGGTGTGGGAGTGTAATAACACCATTCTATATTTTCGATATTCCACTAGTGGTATAACATAACGTTAATGACGTCACGCTAATGTACGTTTTCTGATGTAATGTGACTTTATAAGTTATGTGATAAATAGAATCTAACATTCGTTCTCGTTCATTATTGAATTTATTAAACTCGTTAGCAAAAATGATATCATGCCTACTAGACTCCGCAACCGCCTCCAAAAAGAGGTGATAATACGACGTTTCGGAGACACTTCCGATGCGGTTGCGGAGAGCAAATTGAAGCAGCAACGATAAGTGTGAATTTAATACTTTCGTTTTTTTCGGCCCTAACTCGATCTTTTTCAAAAATCGGGGAATGTGGTACGATGTAGGAATGTTTTCCCTTCCTGTTTCATGTGTTGGTTTCGAAATATATTGAAAAATGTGGTCTGTAGAATTGGCATAAGTCAATCGACGAGTCTAATTTTCTCAACTGGAAATGGTTTTTACTCCGTTTTACTGCTGTTTTGTGAGAAATCTGCCCACAAATGAGGTCTATGACTTTGAAAACACCTATCTTTCATCGTTCAATGAAAAAAATTCAATCAAATATAAACTGAAAATAATTATGGTCATTTTTTATGAAGAGGCGGTGTCGGAGAGTAAGAGGCGGATTCGGAGAGTAAGAGGCGGTTATCAGTTTACACTAAAATGGTTATCAGTTTACACTAAATGACAGAAGTTCTTATTTTGATTGGTATAATGCATATTTTGAAATCAGTTTTCAAGTAAACAAACATGCTGATGGAGCCGCTTTCGTAGACGCTGACAGAATTGCCTTAATAAACGATGCAGCTTCACTGATTGATCGAATGCAAGTAAAGCAAAATGGAAAAAATAGTTTAAGATGGAAATAATTTTTTCACAGATTTGTTAATGTCAAAAGCTTGCTTGAAATTTCTGAAGATTATGCAAAGACAACCGGAACAAACGAATACTTTTATTTAGATAATACAGATGTAGCAGAATCTCGAGATGATCAAGTTAGTTATAATCTAGGGTTTACTACTCGTCATGCTTTAATCATAACTAATCAAAAAGTTGATTGTTAATCCCATTAAATAAATATTCCTTCTTTGGAGGTTTGGAAACAAACATGCTTCCTCCTAGTCAGATTCAAATCAGCTTGCAACCGACAGATGATAATGTGTTAATTTTCAAATCAAGTGGTGATGATGGTCGAGTAGTTATTAATAAATTTGTTTTGTGGATACCCAGAATGATATTTAACTCAGATGGTTTAAGTTACGTAATAACAAATCATATGACATCAACAAGATGGACTTACCTCCGTGAAATGATACAAGAGAGCGGAAGTTTTGAAGCAACTGAATCCGTATTTAGAATAACGGCTGGTGTTAAAAATCCCAAACATGTGTTGGTTTATTTGCAAAGGACCGACAAGAGTTCTTCTCAAACACAAAATCCTCATCTTTTGGATACGTTTAAGGTAAATGCTGCTAATACTAATTGCTATTTGCAATCAGCTAAACTGGAAGTTGGAAATGGAGTTTATTATCCAGAAACCGAATATAGTTATACTAATATCATAAGAATATTCAGAGATGTTATTAATTATTCTTACAAGCAAAATGATAAAAACACTGGAACTTTAATAAACGTTAGCAATTTTAAAACTCTTTTCGGAATGATATATTTCGATTTGAGTTACAAGGAAAATGAAGTCAGTATTGACCCGAAACAACTAAATCTGAGATATAAATTAAATATACCTCCTGCTGCTCGATATAAAGTGTATACTCTGGTTCTATATGAGGAAGATGTTGTTATTGATACTGTCGGGAATGAACTAGTTATTGTTTAATCTAACTTATAATATATATGACTTACGTAAATTATTCAGTAAATTTAACAGATGGATAAAACCAGAGTTTAGCGAGGGCTTATGAGGATAATAGTGAATTAACACTCAGGTTAAAAAATAACCAACTAACTGGGAATTTTCATTTGCTACTAACAGCTACTCAGATTAACAATATTAACAAAGCTAAATCTGGTGGACGGGGTTTAGACATAAATATATCAAAATCGCAGATGAGACCACAGTCTAAAAATGGAGGCTTTTTAGGTGCATTAGCTGGTTTGTTAACTAAAACAATATTATCAACAGTTGCTAGATTTGCTCCAAAGATATTAGGGCCTTTAGCAACAGGGGCACTTAGTGGTCTGGCAAGTACTGGAATTGGTAAAATATTTGGAAATGGAATCTGTTCCTGCTGATACAAAACAAACACTTTTAAAATCAAATAAATTAACACTTGCACAAAAAAACAAAATAGCAAAGTCAAAAGGTCGCTGCACTATTAAACTAACAAAAAACAACAACTGCAAGACGTACTGGCATGTGCTTCTAGTAATAAAACGGTAACTGCTACCAGTGATAAAAACAGCAAGACGTAAAGGCAAAGTCAAAAGGTCGCTGCCCTGTTAAACTAACTAAAAAAACAACAGTAGGACGGAGGATTTTTTGGGCTTCTTGCATCATTAGGAATTCTGTTGATCGGATCTCTTATTAGCGGCTTAACTGGAAAAGGTTTGAATAGCAACTCGTTCTATGCCCCTGTTGCTAAAGGCCCTACGATGCCATTGCGTTCGGACGCTGTGGTTTCTATAGGACCCTATATATCATTTTGCAAGTAGATAGAAGAGGACAAGGACTAAGAGTTGATCGTGGAAATGGTTTACAAGTAGACTTACAAATCAGACCATATAGAAGTATCCCATTTGTAAAAAATAAAAAAATAAAAAAATGAACCTATCTCTAACTTAGATATAATGAAATGGGTTAAAGCTACAGAGTCCCTATATCAATCGATTTCTTCTTTGTAGGCGTGTCTTTATTTGTAACTTCATGTTCACCAGCTCATGTCGAAATCGGGTATTTAAGCGAGCAAATATAGTGCAAGAAATCATTTACTGTATATACATCGACCAGTGCACATCGTACCGATACACAGGTAACAGTAATTTTTACAGAAAAAAAAATGTTAGCTTCTTTCGGGGCTCGAACACACGACCTTCTGATTTCAAGTCCTGTGCTCTATCCACTGAACTACAACGCTACTTGAGAAAATAGTATACTAACTACCATATATTATGAGACAAAATAACTTAACATATTTGAACGCAACTAAAGATGGATCAATAAATATGCAGTTCATATTGTCGCACGTGTAAATTAACATTGCCTGGTGTAATACTGTATCTTATCAATATGTCTCTAATACTTCGCCTCAAATCAACCATATCTCGACTTGTTATTTAGCGCTTGACGAGTTTGTGTGCGCGCTCTTGTTATTACGTAATGCCTATTTAGTGTTAAAAATGCTACAAAATACCAATAAAGAGCAGTGGTCTAGAGGTTCAGCGTACATCTGTCAAATCTTACAAGTGCAATGCTGTGGTTCAAATCCCGTTCCGGGCAACTATTTTTTTATCACATATATTCTGGAGCCGTATATTAATCGATGTTACCTGTACGGAGGCTAAATAAAAATGTGAATTTTTACGTATCGATTTCTCCTTATATACCTACTTTTGGGGTGTTCGTCTATTTGAAACTTCTTCACACGTGACTCATTCATATTCATGAGTTATTACCAGTTAAAATAGGGACTGTACAGCTTTAAGCAGCTACGTATACAAAAATTAAGTGGAGTGTACAGCAAAAACAAATTACCGACAACACAAAGTTAACAAAAACCTGGTATTATTAATCTGGATGATCATACTGGACCTCGTACACACTGGACTTGTTACTATAATAATTATTACTTTGATCCGTTTGGTCTGAGCCCACCAAAAGAAGTTCTGGCGTACATACCCAAAATAAAATACAATACTATTCAGTATCAAGTATTGTGTGGATATTTCTGTCTGTTCTTCATTAAAAAGTTACAAGAAGGAAATAGTACGTATGATATTCTTTATAAATTATTAAAACCTTACAAACCAGTAGAAAATGAAAACATCATAAAATCATATTTTGTAACTGAAGTTTAATCTAATCATATTATATATGAGTTATTGCATAAAAGAAAAAAATGTTACTGAAAATGTTGATCCTAAGTATGTTTTAGCAAAAAATGTTAAGAGCAACTTGTGCATCATGTGGTATTACTAAAACAATGTTTGTTAAAAACACAGAAGGTGGTAATATTGATATTCATCAAGCTATGCTTCCTCTGTTACCTAAAAAGGCGTTAACTTATAAATATTGTAGTCCTGGTAATCCGTTTGACAGTGGAGAACCATCAAATGAATTAGATGCTATTTGTAAAGATCATGATTATTGTTATGATGAAAATCCTAGTAATAAATCAATGTGTGATAAAAACATGCTTGCTGGTTTGAAATCTAGTAAGTCTAAAACTATTGGAGAAAAGATTGCTAAGAATTTGACAGTAAAACCAGTTATTAGTACAAAATATAAACTTGGTCTTGGAAACTCAACAAACTAGAAAAGGCGTTGAAATGGACTGACATAAGCCTATACAAAGAAAGTTCACTCAACGCCGTGTGATTGTAAATGGTTGATATGCAATCGTTTTCAAAGTATAATAAAGGTACTAAATACTTGCTTACTGTTATTGATGTGTTTAGCAAATATGCTTGGGATGCGCCGGTTCCAAATAAAACTGGTTTAGAAATTACCAAAGCGTTCCAACAGATAATCAGTACAGGAAGACAGTGTAAATTGTTGTGGGTTGATCAAGGTGTTGAGTTTTATAACAAGACGTTCAAGCAATTCCTTGCTGTTAATAATATCGAAATGTATCACACTTTTAATTTCGGAAAAGCTGTAGTAATTGAACGATTTAACAGGACGACATTAAAAGAAAAGATGTGAAAATATTTCACAGCAAACAATACAAACACATATTTAGACGTGCTTCAGACGATGGTTGATAAATACAATAATACAAAACATCGTAGTATTAAAATGACACCGACTGAAGCAAGTGATGAAAAGAATAAAGGAACGGTGTATTTCAACTTGTATGGAAAAATGAGAAGTAATCAAATTAAACCAAAGTTTAAAATAGGGGATAATGTTAGAATCAGCAAATATAAAAGAACGTTGAGAAAGGTTATACCCCAAATTGGACCGAAGAAATATTTGTTGTTGATGAAATTCAAAACACAAATCCTGTGACATACAAAATAAAAGATTTAAACAAAGAAAACATTGATGGAAGCTTTTATGAATAAGAAATAATAAAAGCAAAGCAAGAAATATTCAGGATTGAAAAAGTAATACGACGTGAATACAAAAAGAAACAAACATTGATTAAATGGAAGGGTTACAATGAGGATTTCAACAGTTGGGTTCCATTTAAGGATATTGAAAATATTAAATAAGGGCATAACAATAATTATATATAGTATTATTATATATAATGGAAAAAGAAAAGTTAGAAAAGGTTTGCAGAAAACTTAACAATTTAAAAGATAAATATAGAAGATAACTGATGAGAGGTAGACAACTCCAAGTAGAATATGAAGTAGTTCGTGATGATTTTATGGATACCAATAAAAGGCGACTGCTGGTTGAAATGGATAATTATGAACGCGAGCAGGATAGAAACAGAGAAGAGCTTCTTGAACTGAAATACAAAATAGCAAAGTGTAGAAAATAAAATACTTCATGGTAAAAAATGATATGCAGAGCGATGATGAAGACTACTGTCCGGTTCCGTCTGACTTTGCTTAATGAGTTGCAAATGTTATGTTATTAAAATGACAAACCGGATTGAATAGTAATATAGATAGTAGCGGTTCCAGCGGAGTTTCTCAGAGCGGGGTTGTTTGAGCAACTAATAATATGTGTCCGGTGCTTTTGACTTAAGCATGACTTTCATTTAGATCTTTTGTGTAAATGATGGCGTGCTTGAGTTAATAGCCACGGCTGGCATATTTTATTGTTGCTTGGGTTTGAGACCCGCGAGGGTAACCGTGCTGGAACCGCTACTCTCTATTGTACTATAACATCACATGTAACTCTAGCTGAGTGTAGCATGGCGTACACGTTAATTTAGCAAGATAGCATCAGCTGTAACTCTAGCTAAGTGTGACATGGCGTACACGTTATTCGAGCTAGAGAGCATCACCTGTAACTCTACCTGAGTGTGGCATAGCGTACACGTTATTCCAGCAAGAGAGCATCACATGTAACTCTAGCTGAGTGTGGCATAGCGTACACGTTATTCCAGCAAGATAGCATCACCTGTAACTCTAGCTGAGTGTGTCATGGCGTACACGTTATTCCAGCAAGATAGCATCACCTGCAACTGTAGCTGAGTGTGGCATGGCGTACACGTTATTCCAGCAAGATAGCATCACCTGTAACTCTAGATGAGTGTGGCATGGTGTACATGTTATTCCAGCAAGATAGCATCACCTGTAGCTCTAGCTGAGTGCGGCACGGCGTACACGTTATTCCAGCAAGATAGTATTGCATGGCGTACACGTTATTCCAGCAAGATAGCATCACCTGTAACTCTAGCTGAGTGTGGCATGACGTACACGTTATTGCAGCAAGAGAGCATCACCCGTAACTCTAGCTGAGTGTGGCATGGCGTACACGTAATTCCAGCAAGATAACATCACTTGTAACTCTAGCTGAGTGTGGCATGGCGTACACGTTATTCAAGCAAGATAGCATCACCTGTAACTCTAGTTTAGTGTGGCATGACGTACACGTTATTCCAGCAAGTTAGCATCACCTCTAACTCTAGCTGAGTGTGGAAAGACGTACACGTTATTCCAGCATGACAGCATCACCTGTAACTCTAGCTGAGTGTGGCACGGTGTACACGTTATTTCAGCCAGATAGCATCACCTGCAACTCTAGCTGAGTGTGGCATGGCGTACACGTTATTCCAGCAAGATAGTATCACCTGTAACTCTAGCTGAGTGTGGCATGACGTACACGTTATTCCAGCTAGATAGCATCATCTGTAACTCTGACTGCGTGTGGCATGACGTACACGTTATTCCAGCATGAGAGCATCACCTGTAACTCTAGCTGAGAGTGGCACGGTATACACGTTATTTCAGCCAGATAGCATCACCTGTAACTCTAGCTGAGTGTGGCATGGCGTACAAGTTATTCCAGCAAGATAGCATCACCTGTAACTCTAGCTGTGTGAGTCATGGCGTGCATGTTATTCCAGCAAGATAGCATCACCTGTAACTCTAGCTGAGTGTGGCATGGCGTACACGTTATTCCAGCAAGATAGCAGCACATGTAACTCTAGCTGAGTGTGGCACGGTGTACACGTTATTCCAGCAAGATAGCATAACGTGTAACCCTAGCCGAGTTTGGTATGGTGTACACGTTATTCCAGCAAGATAACATCACGTGTAACTCTAGCTGAGTGTGGCACGATGTACACGTTATTCCAACAAGATAGCATCACCTGTTACACTAGCTGAGTGTGGCATGGTGTACACGTAATTCCAGCAAGATAACATTACCTGTAACTCTAGCTGAGTGTGGCATGGCGTACACGTTATTCCAGCAAGATAGCATCACCTGTAACTCTAGCTGAGTGCGGCATGGCGTACACGTTATTCCAGCAAGATATAATCACCTGTAACTCTAACTGCGTATGGCATGGCGTACACGTTATTACAGCAAGATAGCATTACGTGTAACTCTAGCTGAGTGTGGCATTTCGTACACGTTAATCCAGCAAGATAGCATCACCTGTAACTCTAGCTGAGTGTGGCATGGTGTGCACGTTATTCCAGCAAGATAGCATCACTGTAACTGTCGCATAGTGTGGCATGGCGTACACGTTATTGCAGCAAGATAGCATCACCTGTAACTCTAGCTGAGTGTGGCATGGTGTACACGTTATTCCAGCAAGATATCGTCACCTGTAACTCTAGCTGAGTGTAGCAAGGCGTACACGTTATTCCAGCAAGATATTATCACCTGTAATTCTAGCTGAGTTTGGCATGTTGTACACGTTATTCCAGCAAGATAGCATCACCTGTAACCCTAGCTGAGTGTGGTATGGCGTACACGTTATTCCAGCAAGATAGCATCACATGTAACTCTAGCTGAGTGTGGCATGGCGTACACGTCATTCCGGCAATATAATATCACCTGTAACTCTAGCTGAGTGTGGCATGCTGTACACGTTATTGAAGCAAGGTAGCATCAAGTGTTACTCTAGCTGAGAGTGGCATGGTGTACACGTTATTCCAGCAAGAAAGCATCACCTGTAACTCTAGCTGAGTGTGGTATATCTTACACGTTATTCCAGCGAAATTGCATCAACTGTAACTCTAGCTGAGTGTGGTATGGCGTACACGTTATTCCAGCAAGATAGCATCACCTGTAACTCTATCTGAGTGTGACATGGCGTACACGTTACACCCACAAGATAGCATCACCTGTAACTTAAGCTGAGTGTGGCATGGCGTACACGTTATTTCAACAAGATAGCATCACCTGTAACTCTAGCTGAGTGTGGCATGGCGTACACGTTATTCCAGCAAAATAGCATCACCTGTAACTCTAACTGCGTGTAACACATGTAACTCTAGCTGCGTGTGACATGGCGTACACGTTATTCCGGTAAAATAATATCACCTGTAACTCTAGCTGAGTGTGGCATGGCGTACACGTTATTCAAGCAAGATATAACCACCTGTAACCCTAGCTGAGTGTGGAATGGCGTACACGTTACTCCAGCAAGATAACATCACCTGTAAATCCAGCTGAGTGTGGCATGGCGTGGCATTACGTATACTTCATGCCACACTCAGCTAGAGTTACAGTTGATGCTATCTTGCTGGAATAACGTGTAGCAGTAACTCTAGCTGCGTATGGCACGGCGTACACGTTATTCAAGCACGATAACATTACCTGTATCTCTAGCTGAGTGTGGCATGGCGTACACGTTACTCCAGCAATATAACATCGCATTTAACCCTAGCAGACAGTGGCATGGCGTACACGTTACTCCAGCAAGATAACATCACCTGTAACCCTAGCTGAGTGTGGCATGGTGTACACGTTATTCCAGCAAGCAAGATAGCATCACCTGTAACCCTAGCTGAGTGTGGCACGGCGTACACGTTATTCCAACAAGATAGCATCAACTGTAACTCTAGCTGCGTGTGGCATGGCGTACACGTTATTCCAGCAAGATAAGATCACGTGTAACTCTAGCTGAGTGTGGTGTACACGTTATTCCAGCAAGATAGCATCACATATAACTCTAGCTGAGTGTGGCATGGTGTACACGTTATTCCAGCAAGATAGCACCACCTGTAACTCTAAATGAATGTGGCATGACGTACACGTTATTCCATTATGATAGCATCACCTGTAACTCTAGATGAGTGTGGCATGGCGTACACGTTATTCCAGCATGATAGCATCACCTGCAACTCTAGCTAAGTTAGGCATGGCGTACACGTTATTCCAGCAAGAAAGCATCACCTGTAACTCTAAATGAATGTGGCATGACGTACACGTTATTCCATTATGATAGCATCACATGTAACTCTAGCTGAGTGTGGCATGTCGTACACGTTATTCGAGCAAGATAGCGTCACCTGTAACTCTAGCTGCGTGTGGCATGGCGTACACGTTATTCCAGCAAGATAGCATCGCCTGTAACTCTAGCGGAGTATGGCATGGCGTACACGTTTTTCCAGCAAGGTGGCATTACCTGTAACTTTAGCTGAGTGTGGCATCGCGTATACGTTATTCCAGCAAGATAACATCACCTGTAACTCTAACTGAGTGTGGCATGGCGTACACGTTATTCCAGCAAGATAGCATCACTTGTACCTCTAGCTGCTTGTGGCATGGCGTACACGTTATTCCAGCAAGATATCACCACCTGTAACTCTGGCTGAGTGTGGCATGGCGTACACGTTATTCCAGCAAAATGGCATCACCTGTAAATCTAGCTGTGTGTGGCATGGCGTACACGTTATTCCAGCAAGATAGCATCACCTGTAACTCTAGCTGAGTGTTGCATGGCGTACACGTTATTCCAGCAAGATAGCATCACCTGAAACTCTAGCTGAGTGTGGCATGGCGTACACGTTATTCCGGTAAGATAGCATCACCTGTAACTCTAGCAGAGTGTGGCATGGCGTACAAGTTATTCCAGCAAGATAGCATCACCTGTAACTCTAGCTGTGTGAGTCATGGCGTACACGTTATTCCAGCAAGATAGCATCACCTGTAACTCTAACTGAGAGTGGCATGGCGTACACGTTATTCCAGCAAGATAGCACCACCTGTAACTCTAGCTGAGTGTGGCACGGTGTACACGTTATTCCAGCAAGATAGCATAACGTGTAACCCTAGGCGAGTGTGGTATGGTGTACACGTTATTCCAGCAAGATAACATAACGTGTAACTATAGCTGAGTGTGGCACGATGTACATGTTATTCCAGCAAGATAGCATCACCTGTAACACTAGCTGAGTGTGGCATGGTGTACACGTAATTCCAGCAAGATAGCATTACATGTAACTCTAGCTGAGTGTTGCATAGCGTACACGTTATTCCAGCAAGATAGCATCACCTGTAACTCTAGCTGAGTGCGGCATGGCGTACACGTTATTCCAGCAAGATAACATCACCTGTAAATGTAGCTGAGTGCGGCATGGCCTGGCATTACGTATACGCCATGCCACACTCAGCTAGAGATACAGGTATGCTATATTGCTGGAATAACGTGTACCTCTAACTCTAGCTGCGTATGGCATTTCGTACACGTTATTCATGCACGATAACATTAACTGTATCTCTAGCTGAGTGTGTCATGGCGTACACGTTACTCCAGCGAGATAACATCACTTTTAACCCTAGCTGAGGGTGGTATTGCATACACGTTACTACAGCAAGATAGCATCACCTGTAACTCTAGTTGAGTGTGGCATGGTGCACACGTTATTAAAGCAATATAGCATCACCTGTAACTCTAGCTGAGTGTGCATGGCGTACACGTTACTCCCACAAGATAGCATCACCTGTAGCTTAAGCTGAGTATAGCATGGCGTACACGGTATTCCAGCAAGATAGGATCACCTGTAACTCTAGCTGAGTGTGGCATGGCGTACACGTTATTCCAGCAAGATAGCATCACCTGTAGCTCTAGGTGAGTATAGCATGGCGTACACGTTATTCCAGCAAGATAGCATCACCTGTAACTCTAGCTGAGTGTGGCATGGCGTACACGTTATTCCAGATAAATAGCATCACCTGTAACTCTAGCTGAGTGTGACATGCCGTACACGTTATTGCAGCAAGATAGCATTACCGGTAACTCTAGCTGCGTGTGGCATGGCGTACAATGTTATTACAGCAACATAGCATCACCTGTAACTCTAGCTGAGTGTGCCATGGCGTACACATTATTCCAGCAAGATAACATCACATGTAACTCTAGCTGAGTGTGTCATGGCGTACACGTTATTCCAGCAAGATAGCATCACTTGTGACTCTAGCTGAGTGTCGATGTCGTACACGTATTCCAGCAAGACAGGATCACTTGTGAATCTAGTTGAGTGTGGCATGGATTAGATGTTACTCCAGCAATATAGCGTCACGTGTAACTCTAGCTGCGTGTGGCATGGCGTACACGTTATTCCAGCAAGTTAGCATCACCTGTAACTCTAGCTGAGTGTGGCATGGCGTACACGTTATTCCAGCATGATATCATCACCCGTAACTCTAGCTAAGTGTGGCATGGCGTAAACGTTATTCCAGCAATATAGCATCACCTGTAACTCTAGCTGAGTGTGGCATGTCGTGCACGTTATTCCAGCAAGATAGCATCATCTGTAATTCTAACTGTGTGTGGCATGGCGTACACGTTATTCCAGCAAGATAGCATCACCTGTAACTCTAGCTGAGTGTGGCATGGCGTACACGTTATTCCAGCAAGATAGCGTCACCTGTAACTCTAGCTGAGTGTGGCATGGCGTACACCTTATTCCAGAAGGATAGCATCACCTGTAACTCTAGATGAGTGTGGCATGTCGTAGACGCTTTTCCAGCAAGATAGCTTCACCTGTAACTCTAGCTGCGTGTGGCATGGCGTACACGTTATTCCAGCAAGATAGCATTACCTGTAACTCTAGCTGAGTGTGGCATAGCGTACACGTTATTCCAGCAAGATAGTATCACCTGTAACTCTAGCTGAGTATGGTATGGCGTACACGTTATTCCAGCAAGATAGCATCACTTGTAACTCTAGCTGCGTGTGGGATGGCGTACACGTTATTCCAGCTAAATAGCACCACTTGTAACTCTGGCTGAGTGTGGCATGGCGTACACGTTATTCCAGCAAGATGGCATCACCTGTAAATCTAGCTGTGTGTGGCATGGCGTACACGTTATTCCAGCAAGATAGCATCACCTGTAACTCTAGCGGAGTGTTGCATGGCGTACACGTTATTCCAGCAAGATAGCATCACCTGTAACTCTAGCTGAGTGTGGCATGGCGTACACGTTATTCCAGCAAGATAGCGTCACCTGTAACTCTAGCTGCGTGTGGCATGGCGTACACGTTATTCCAGCAAGATAGCATCACCTGTAACTCTAGCTGAGTGTGGCATGGCGTACACGTTATTCCAGCATGATAGTATCACCTGTAACTCTAGCTGAGTATGGCATGGCGTACACGTTATTCCAGCAAGATAGCATTACTTGTAACTCTAGCTGCGTGTGGGATGGCGTACACGTTATTCCAGCTAAATAGCACCACTTGTAACTCTGGCTGAGTGTGGCATGTCGTACACGTTATTCCGGTAAGATAGTATCACCTGTAACTCTAGATGAGGTTGGCATGGCGTACACGTTATTCCAGCATGATAGCATCACCTGCAACTCTAGCTAAGTTAGGCATGGCGTACACGTTATTCCAGCAAGATAGCATCACCTGTAACTCTAAATGAATGTGGCATGACGTACACGTTATTCCATTATGATAGCATCACCTGTAACTCTAGATAAGTGTGGCATGGCGTACACATTATTCCAGCAAGATAGCATCATCTATAACTCTAGCTGGGTGTGGCATGTCGTACACGTTATTCCAGCAAGATAGCGTCACCTGTAACTCTAGCTGCGTGTGGCATGGCGTACACGTCATTCCAGCAAGATAGCATCACCTGTAACTCTAGCTGAGTATGGCATGGCGTACACGTTATTCCAGCAAGATAGCATCACCTGTAACTTTAGCTGAGTGTGGCATCGCGTACACGCTATTCCAGCAAGATAACATCACATGTAACTCTAACTGAGTGTGGCATGGCGTACACGTTATTCCAGCAAGATAGCACCACCTGTAACTCTAAATGAATGTGGCATGACGTACACGTTATTCCATTATGATAGCATCACCTGTAACTCTAGATAAGTGTGGCATGGCGTACACGTTATTCCAGCATGATAGCATCACCTGCAACTCTAGCAAAGTTAGGCATGGCGTACACGTTATTCCAGCAAGATAGCATCAACTGTAACTCTAAATGAATGTGGCATGACGTACACTTTATTCCATTATGATAGCATCACATGTAACTCTAGATAAGTGTGGCATGGCGTACACGTTATTCCAGCAAGATAGCATCATCTATAACTCTAGCTGAGTGTGGCATGTCGTACACGTTATTCCAACAAGATAGCGTCACCTGTAACTCTAGCTGCATGTGACATGGCGTACACGTTATTCCAGCAAGATAGCATCACCTGTAACTCTAGTTGAGTATGGCATGGCGTACACGTTATTCCAGAAAGATGGCATCACCTGAAACTTTAGCTGAGTGTGGCATCGCGTACACGTTATTCCAGCAAGATAACATCACCTTTAACTCTAACTGAGTGTGGCATGGCGTACACGTTATTCCAGCAAAATAGCATCACTTGTAACTTTAGCTGCGTGTGGCATGGCTTACACGTTATTCCAGCAAGATAGTATCACCTGTAACTCTAGCTGAGTATGGCATGGCGTACACGTTATTCCAGCAAGATAGCATCACTTGTAACTTTAGCTGCGTGTGGCATGGCTTACACGTTATTCCAGCAAGATAGTATCACCTGTAACTCTAGCTGAGTGTGGCATGGCGTACACCTTCTTCCAGAAGGATAGCATCACCTGTAACTCTAGATGAGTGTGGCATGTCGTACACGTTATTCCAGCAAGATAGCGTCACCTGTAACTCTAGCTGCGTTTGGCATGTCGTACACGTTATTCCAGAAGGATAGCATCACCTGTAACTCTAGATGAGTGTGGCATGTCGTACACGTTATTCCAGCAAGATAGCGTCACCTGTAACTCTAGCTGCGTGTGGCATGGCGTACACGTTATTCCAGCAAGATAGCATCACCTGTAACTCTAGCTGAGTGTGGCATGGCGTACACGTTATTCCAGCAAGATAGTATCACCTGTAACTCTAGCTGAGTATGGCATGGCGTACACGTTATTCCAGCAAGATAGCATCACTTGTAACTCTAGCTGCGTGTGGGATGGCGTACACGTTATTCCAGCTAAATAGCACCACTTGTAACTCTGGCTGAGTGTGGCATGGCGTACACGTTATTCCAGCAAGATGGCATCAACTGTAAATCTAGCTGTGTGTGGCATGGCGTACACGTTATTCCAGCAAGATAGCATCACCTGTAACTCTAACGGAGTGTTGCATGGCGTACACGTTATTCCAGCAAGATAGCATCACCTGTAACTCTAGCTGAGTGTGGCATGTCGTACACGTTATTCCGGTAAGATAGTATCACCTGTAACTCTAGATGAGTGTGGCATGGCGTACACGTTATTCCAGCATGATAGCATCACCTGCAACTCTAGCTAAGTTAGGCATGGCGTACACGTTATTCCAGCAAGATAGCATCACCTGTAACTCTAAATGAATGTGGCATGACGTACACGTTATTCCATTATGATAGCATCACCTGTAACTCTAGATAAGTGTGGCATGGCGTACACGTTATTCCAGCAAGATAGCATCATCTATAACTCTAGCTGGGTGCGGCATGTCGTACACGTTATTCCAGCAAGATAGCGTCACCTGTAACTCTAGCTGCGTGTGGCATGGCGTACACGTCATTCCAGCAAGATAGCATCACCTGTAACTCTAGCTGAGTATGGCATGGCGTACACGTTATTCCAGCAAGATAGCATCACCTGTAACTTTAGCTGAGTGTGGCATCGCGTACACGTTATTCAGTAAGATAGCACCACCTGTAACTCTAAATGAATGTGGCATGACGTACACGTTATTCCATTATGATAGCATCACCTGTAACTGTAGATGAGTGTGGCATGGCGTACACGTTATTCCAGCATGATAGCATCACCTGCAACTCTAGTTAAGTTAGGCATGGCGTACACGTTATTCCAGCAAGATAACATCACCTGTAACTCTAAATGAATGTGGCATGACGTAAACGTTATTCCATTATGATAGCATCACATGTAACTCTAGATAAGTGTGGCATGGCGTACACGTTATTCCAGCAAGATAGCATCATCTATAACTCTAGCTGAGTGTGGCATGTCGTACACGTTATTCCAACAAGATAGCGTCACCTGTAACTCTAGCTGCATGTGACATGGCGTACACGTTATTCCAGCAAGATAGAATCACCTGTAACTCTAGTTGAGTATGGCATGGCGTACACGTTATTCCAGAAAGATGGCATCACCTGAAACTTTAGCTGAGTGTGGCATCGCGTACACGTTATTCCAGCAAGATAACATCACCTTTAACTCTAACTGAGTGTGGCATGGCGTACACGTTATTCCAGCAAAATAGCATCACTTGTAACTTTAGCTGCGTGTGGCATGGCGTAAACGTTATTCCAGCAAGATAGCACCACCTGTAGCTCTAAATGAATGTGGCATTACGTACACGTTATTCCATTATGATAGCATCACCTGTAACTCTAAATAAGTGTGGCATGGCGTACACGTTATTCCAGCAAGATAGCATCATCTATAACTCTAGCTGAGTGTGGCATGTCGTACACGTTATTCGAGCAAGATAGCGTCACCTGTAACTCTAGCTGCGTGTGGCATGGCGTACACGTTATTCCAGCAAGATAGCATCGCCTGTAACTCTAGCTGAGTGTGGCATGGCGTACACCTTCTTCCAGAAGGATAGCATCACCTGTAACTCTAGATGAGTGTGGCATGTCGTACACGTTATTCCAGCAAGATAGCGTCACCTGTAACTCTAGCTGCGTTTGGCATGTCGTACACGTTATTCGAGCAAGATAACATCACCTGTAACTCTAACTGAGTGTGGCATGGCGTACACGTTATTCCAGCAAGATAGCATCACTTGTAACTCTAGCTGCTTGTGGCATGGCGTACACGTTATTCCAGCAAGATATCACAACCTGTAACTCTGGCTGAGTGTGGCATGGCGTACACGTTATTCCAGCAAGATGTCATCACCTGTAAATCTAGCTGTGTGTGGCATGGCGTACACGTTATTCCAGCAAGATAGCATCACCTGTAACTCTAGCTGAGTGTTGCATGGCGTACACGTTATTCCAGCAAGATAGCATCACCTGTAACTCTAGCTGAGTGTGGCATGGCGTACACGTTATTCCGGTAAGATAGCATCACCTGTAACTCTAAATGAGCGTGGCATGTCGTACACGTTATTCCAGCATGATAGCATCACCTGCAACTGTAGCTAAGTTAGGCATGGCGTACACGTTATTCCAGCAAGATAGCATCACCTGTAACTCTAAATGAATGTGGCATGGCGTACACGTTATTCCAGCAAGATAACATCATCTGTAACTCTAGCTGAGTGTGGCATGGCGTACACGTTATTCCAGCAAGATAGCATCACGTGTAACTCCAGCTGCCTTTGGCATGGCGTACACGTTATTCCAGCAAGATAGCATCACCTGTAAATCTGGCTGAGTGTGGCATGGGGTACACGTTATTCCAGCAAGATAGCATCACATGTAACTCTAGCTGAGTTTGGCATGCGTACACGTTATTCCAGCAAGATAGAATCATCTGTAATTCTAGCTGCGTGTGGCATGGCGTACACGTTTTTCAAGCAAGATAGTAACACCTGTAACTGTAGCTGCGTGTGGCATGTCTTACACTTTTTTCCAGCTAGATAGCATCACCTGTAACTTTAGCTTCGTCTGGCATGGCGAACACGTTATTCCATTATGATAGCATCACCTGTAACTCTAGATAAGTGTGGCATGGCGTACACGTTATTCCAGCAGGATAGCATCATCTATAACTCTAGCTGAGTGTGGCATGTCGTACACGTTATTCGAGCAAGATAGCGTCACCTGTAACTCTAGCTGCGTGTGGCATGGCGTACACGTTATTCCAGCAAGATAGCATCGCCTGTAACTCTAGCTGAGTATGGCATGGCGTACACGTTATTCCAGCAAGGTAGCATTACCTGTAACTTTAGCTGAGTGTGGCATCGCGTACACGTTATTCCAGCAAGATAACATCACCTGTAACTCTAACTGAGTGTGGCATGGCGTACACGTTATTCCAGCAAGATAGCATCACTTGTAACTCTAGCTGCTTGTGGCATGGCGTACACGTTATTCCAGCAAGATATCACCACCTGTAACTCTGGCTGAGTGTGGCATGGCGTACACGTTATTCCAGCAAGATGGCATCACCTGTAAATCTAGCTGTGTGTGGCATGGCGTAAACGTAATTCCAGCAAGATAGCATCACCTGTAACTCTAGCTGAGTGTTGCATGGCGTACACGTTATTCCAGCAAGATAGCATCACCTGTAACTCTAGCTGAGTGTGGCATGGCGTACACGTTATTCCGGTAAGATAGCATCACCTGTAACTCTAGATGAGTGTGGCACGGCGTACACGTTATTCCAGCATGATAGCATCAACTGCAACTCTAGCTAAGTTAGGCATGGCGTACACGTTATTCCAGCAAGATAGCATCACCTGTAACTCTAAATGAATGTGGCATGGCGTACACATTATTCCAGCAATATAACATCATCTGTAACTCTAGCTGAGTGTGGCATGGCGTACACGTTATTTCGGCAAGATAGCATCACATGTAATTCCAGCTGCCTTTGGCATGGCGTACACGTTATTCCAGCAAGATAGCACCACCTGTAACTCTGACTGAGTGTGGCATGGGGTACACGTTATTCCAGCAAGATAGTATCACCTGTAACTGTAGCTGCGTGTGGCATGGCTTACACTTTTTTCCAGCTAGATAGCATCACCTGTAACTTTAGCTTCGTCTGGCATGGCGAACACGTTATTCCATTATGATAGCATCACCTGTAACTCTAGATAAGTGTGGCATGGCGTACACGTTATTCCAGCAGGATAGCATCATCTATAACTCTAGCTGAGTGTGGCATGTCGTACACGTTATTCGAGCAAGATAGCGTCACCTGTAACTCTGGCTGCGTGTGGCATGGCGTACACGTTATTCCAGCAAGATAGCATCGCCTGTAACTCTAGCTGAGTATGGCATGGCGTACACGTTATTCCAGCAAGGTGGCATTACCTGTAACTTTAGCTGAGTGTGGCATCGCGTACACGTTATTCCAGCAAGATAACATCACCTGTAACTCTAACTGAGTGTGGCATGGCGTACACGTTATTCCAGCAAGATAGCATCACTTGTAAATCTAGCTGCTTGTGGCATGGCGTACACGTTATTCCAGCAAGATATCACCACCTGTAACTCTGGCTGAGTGTGGCATGGCGTACACGTTATTCCAGCAAGATGGCATCACCTGTAAATCTAGCTGTGTGTGGCATGGCGTAAACGTAATTCCAGCAAGATAGCATCACCTGTAACTCTAGCTGAGTGTTGCATGGCGTACACGTTATTCCAGCAAGATAGCATCACCTGTAACTCTAGCTGAGTGTGGCATGGCGTACACGTTATTCCGGTAAGATAGCATCACCTGTAACTCTAGATGAGTGTGGCATGGCGTACACGTTATTCCAGCATGATAGCATCAACTGCAACTCTAGCTAAGTTAGGCATGGCGTACACGTTATTCCAGCAAGATAGCATCACCTGTAACTCTAAATGAATGTGGCATGGCGTACACATTATTCCAGCAATATAACATCATCTGTAACTCTAGCTGAGTGTGGCATGGCGTACACGTTATTTCGGCAAGATAGCATCACATGTAATTCCAGCTGCCTTTGGCATGGCGTACACGTTATTCCAGCAAGATAGCACCACCTGTAACTCTGGCTGAGTGTGGCATGGGGTACACGTTATTCCAGCAAGATAGTATCACCTGTAACTGTAGCTGCGTGTGGCATGGCTTACACTTTTTTCCAGCTAGATAGCATCACCTGTAACTTTAGCTTCGTCTGGCATGGCGAACACGTTATTCCATTATGATAGCATCACCTGTAACTCTAGATAAGTGTGGCATGGCGTACACGTTATTCCAGCAGGATAGCATCATCTATAACTCTAGCTGAGTGTGGCATGTCGTACACGTTATTCGAGCAAGATAGCGTCACCTGTAACTCTGGCTGCGTGTGGCATGGCGTACACGTTATTCCAGCAAGATAGCATCGCCTGTAACTCTAGCTGAGTATGGCATGGCGTACACGTTATTCCAGCAAGGTGGCATTACCTGTAACTTTAGCTGAGTGTGGCATCGCGTACACGTTATTCAAGCAAGATAACATCACCTGTAACTCTAACTGAGTGTGGCATGGCGTACACGTTATTCCAGCAAGATAGCATCACTTGTAAATCTAGCTGCTTGTGGCATGGCGTACACGTTATTCCAGCAAGATATCACCACCTGTAACTCTGGCTGAGTGTGGCATGGCGTACACGTTATTCCAGCAAGATGGCATCACCTGTAAATCTAGCTGTGTGTGGCATGGCGTAAACGTAATTCCAGCAAGATAGCATCACCTGTAACTCTAGCTGCGTGTGGCATGGCGTACACGTTATTCCGGTAAGATAGCATCACCTGTAACTCTAGATGAGTGTGGCATGGCGTACACGTTATTCCAGCATGATAGCATCAACTGCAACTCTAGCTAAGTTAGGCATGGCGTACACGTTATTCCAGCAAGATAGCATCACCTGTAACTCTAAATGAATGTGGCATGGCGTACACATTATTCCAGCAAGATAACATCATCTGTAACTCTAGCCGAGTGTGGCATGGCGTACACGTTATTTATTCAAGATAGCATCACATGTAATTCCAGCTGCCTTTGGCATGGCGTACACGTTATTCCAGCAAGATAGCACCATCTGTAACTCTGGCTGAGTGTGGCATGGGGTACACGTTATTCCAGCAAGATAGCATCACATGTAACTCTAGCTGAGTTTGGCATGCGTACACGTTATTCCAGCAAGATAGAATCATCTGTAACTCTAGCTGCGTGTGGCATGGCGTACACGTTTTTCAAGCAAGATAGTAACACCTGTAACTGTAGCTGCGTGTGGCATGGCCTACACTTTTTTCCAGCTAGATAGCATCACCTGTAACTTTAGCTTCGTCTGGCATGGCGAACACGTTATTCCATTATGATAGCATCACCTGTAACTCTAGATAAGTGTGGCATGGCGTACACGTTATTCCAGCAGGATAGCATCATCTATAACTCTAGCTGAGTGTGGCATGTCGTACACGTTATTCGAGCAAGATAGCGTCACCTGTAACTCTAGCTGCGTGTGGCATGGCGTACACGTTATTCCAGCAAGATAGCATCGCCTGTAACTCTAGCTGAGTATGGCATGGCGTACACGTTATTCCAGCAAGGTGGCATTACCTGTAACTTTAGCTGAGTGTGGCATCGCGTACACGTTATTCCAGCAAGATAACATCACCTGTAACTCTAACTGAGTGTGGCATGGCGTACACGTTATTCCAGCAAGATAGCATCACTTGTAACTCTAGCTGCTTGTGGCATGGCGTACACGTTATTCCAGCAAGATATCACCACCTGTAACTCTGGCTGAGTGTGGCATGGCGTACACGTTATTCCAGCAAGATGGCATCACCTGTAAATCTAGCTGTGTGTGGCATGGCGTAAACGTAATTCCAGCAAGATAGCATCACCTGTAACTCTAGCTGAGTGTTGCATGGCGTACACGTTATTCCAGCAAGATAGCATCACCTGTAACTCTAGCTGAGTGTGGCATGGCGTACACGTTATTCCGGTAAGATAGCATCACCTGTAACTCTAGATGAGTGTGGCATGGCGTACACGTTATTCCAGCATGATAGCATCAACTGCAACTCTAGCTAAGTTAGGCATGGCGTACACGTTATTCCAGCAAGATAGCATTACCTGTAACTCTAAATGAATGTGGCATGGCGTACACATTATTCCAGCAAGATAACATCATCTGTAACTCTAGCTGAGTGTGGCATGGCGTACACGTTATTTCGGCAAGATAGCATCACATGTAATTCCAGCTGCCTTTGGCATGGTGTACACGTTATTCCAGCAAGATAGCACCACCTGTAACTCTGGCTGAGTGTGGCATGGGGTTCACGTTATTCCAGCAAGATAGTATCACCTGTAACTGTAGCTGCGTGTGGCATGGCTTACACTTTTTTCCAGCTAGATAGCATCACCTGTAACTTTAGCTTCGTCTGGCATGGCGAACACGTTATTCCATTATGATAGCATCACCTGTAACTCTAGATAAGTGTGGCATGGCGTACACGTTATTCCAGCAGGATAGCATCATCTATAACTCTAGCTGAGTGTGGCATGTCGTACACGTTATTCGAGCAAGATAGCGTCACCTGTAACTCTGGCTGCGTGTGGCATGGCGTACACGTTATTCCAGCAAGATAGCATCGCCTGTATCTCTAGCTGAGTATGGCATGGCGTACACGTTATTCCAGCAAGGTGGCATTACCTGTAACTTTAGCTGAGTGTGGCATCGCGTACACGTTATTCCAGCAAGATAACATCACCTGTAACTCTAACTGAGTGTGGCATGGCGTACACGTTATTCCAGCAAGATAGCATCACTTGTAAATCTAGCTGCTTGTGGCATGGCGTACACGTTATTCCAACAAGATATCACCACCTGTAACTCTGGCTGAGTGTGGCATGGCGTACACGTTATTCTAGCAAGATGGCATCACCTGTAAATCTAGCTGTGTGTGGCATGGCGTAAACGTAATTCCAGCAAGATAGCATCACCTGTAACTCTAGCTGAGTGTTGCATGGCGTACACGTTATTCCAGCAAGATAGCATCACCTGTAACTCTAGCTGAGTGTGGCATGGCGTACACGTTATTCCGGTAAGATAGCATCACCTGTAACGCTAGATGAGTGTGGCATGGCGTACACGTTATTCCAGCATGATAGCATCAACTGCAACTCTAGCTAAGTTAGGCATGGCGTACACGTTATTCCAGCAAGATAGCATCACCTGTAACTCTAAATGAATGTGGCATGGCGTACACATTATTCCAGCAAGATAACATCATCTGTAACTCTAGCCGAGTGTGGCATGGCGTACACGTTATTTCGGCAAGATAGCATCACATGTAATTCCAGCTGCCTTTGGCATGGCGTACACGTTATTCCAGCAAGATAGCACCACCAGTAACTCTGGCTGAGTGTGGCATGGGGTACACGTTATTCCAGCAAGATAGCATCACATGTAACTCTAGCTGAGTTTGGCATGCGTACACGTTATTTCAGCAAGATAGAATCATCTGTAACTCTAGCTGCGTGTGGCATGGCGTACACGTTTTTCAAGCAAGATAGTATCACCTGTAACTGTAGCTGCGTGTGGCATGGCTTACACTTTTTTCCAGCTAGATAGCATCACCTGTAACTTTAGCTTCGTCTGGCATGGCGAACACGTTATTCCATTATGATAGCATCACCTGTAACTCTAGATAAGTGTGGCGTGGCGTACACGTTATTCCAGCAAGATAGCATCATCTATAACTCTAGCTGAGTGTGGCATGTCGTACACGTTATTCGAGCAAGATAGCGTCACCTGTAACTCTAGCTGCGTGTGGCATGGCGTACACGTTATTCCAGCAAGATAGCATCGCCTGTAACTCTAGCTGAGTATGGCATGGCGTACACGTTATTCCAGCAAGGTGGCATTACCTGTAACTTTAGCTGAGTGTGGCATCGCGTACACGATTTCCAGCAAGATAACATCACCTGTAACTCTAACTGAGTGTGGCATGGCGTACACGTTATTCCAGCAAGATAGCATCACTTGTAACTCTAGCTGCTTGTGGCATGGCGTACACGTTATTCCAGCAAGATATCACCACCTGTAACTCTGGCTGAGTGTGGCATGGCGTACACGTTATTCCAGCAAGATGGCGTCACCTGTAAATCTAGCTGTGTGTGGCTTGGCGTAAACGTAATTCCAGCAAGATAGCATCACCTGTAACTCTAGCTGAGTGTTGCATGGCGTACACGTTATTCCAGCAAGATAGCATCACCTGTAACTCTAGCTGAGTGTGGCATGGCGTACACGTTATTCCGGTAAGATAGCATCACCTGTAACTCTAGATGAGTGTGGCATGGCGTACACGTTATTCCAGCATGATAGCATCACCTGCAACTCTAGCTAAGTTAGGCATGGCGTACACGTTATTCCAGCAAGATAGCATCACCTGTAGCTCTAAATGAATGTGGCATGGCGTACACGTTATTCCAGCAAGATAACATCATCTGTAACTCTAGCTGAGTGTGGCATTGCGTACACGTTATTCCGGCAAGATAGCATCACGTGTAATTCCAGCTGCCTTTGGCATGGCGTACACGTTATTCCAGCAAGAAAGCACAACCTGTAACTCTGGCTGAGTGCGGCATGGGGCACACGTTATTCCAGCAAGATAGCATCACATGTAACTCTAGCTGAGTTTGGCATGCGTACACGTTATTCCAGCAAGATAGAATCATCTGTAACTCTAGCTGCGTGTGGCATGGCGTACACGTTTTTCAAGCAAGATAGCATCACCCGTAACTGTATCTGCGTGTGGCATGGCTTACACTTTTTTCCAGCTAGATAGCATCACCTGTAACTTTAGCTTCGTCTGGCATGGCGAACACGTTATTCCATTATGATAGCATGATCTGTAACTCTAGATAAGTGTGGCATGGCGTACACGTTATTCCAGCAAGATAGCATCATCTATAACTCTAGCTGAGTGTGGCATGTCGTACACGTTATTCGAGCAAGATAGCGTCACCTGTAACTCTAGCTGCGTGTGGCATGGCGTACACGTTATTCCAGCAAGATAGCATCGCCTGTTACTCTAGCTGAGTATGGCATGGCGTACAAGTTATTCCAGCAAGGTGGCATTACCTGTAACTTTAGCTGAGTGTGGCATCGCGTATACGTTATTCCAGCAAGATAACATCACCTGTAACTCTAACTGAGTGTGGCATGGCGTACCCGTTATTACAGCAAGATAGCATCACTTGTAACTCTAGCTGCTTGTGGCATGGTGTACACGTTATTCCAGCAAGATAGAACCACCTCTAACTCTGGCTGAGTGTGGCATGGCGTACACGTTATTCCAGCAAGATGTCATCACCTGTAAATCTAGCTGTGTGTGGCATGGCGTACACGTTATTCCAGCAAGATAGCATCACCTGTAACTCTAGCTGAGTGTTGCATGGCGTACACGTTATTCCAGCAAGATAGCATCACCTGTAACTCTAGCTGAGTGTGGCATGGCGTACACGTTATTCCGGTAAGATAGCATCACCTGTAACTCTAGATGAGTGTGGCATATCGTACACGTTATTCCAGCATGATAGCATCACCTGCAACTGTAGCTAAGTTAGGCATGGCGTACACGTTATTCCAGCAAGATAGCATCACCTGTAACTCTAAATGAATGTGGCATGGCGTACACGTTATTCCAGCAAGATAACATCATCTGTAACTCTAGCTTAGTGTTGCATGGCGTACACGTTATTCCAGCAAGATAGCATCACGTGTAACTCCAGCTGCCTTTGGCATGGCGTACACGTTATTCCAGCAAGATAGCACCACCTGTAACTCTGGCTGAGTGTGGCATGGGGTACACGTTATTCCAGCATGATAGCATCACATGTAACTCTAGCTGAGTTTGGCATGCATACACGTTATTCCAGCAAGATAGCATCACCTGTAACTCTAAATGAATGTGGCATGGCGTACACGTTATTCCAGCAAGATAACATCATCTGTAACTCTAGCTGAGTGTGACATGGCGTACACGTTATTCCGGCAAGATAGCATCACGTGTAATTCCAGCTGCCTTTGGCATGGCGTACACGTTATTCCAGCAAGATAGCACCATCTGTAACTCTGGCTGAGTGTGGCATGGGGTACACGTTATTCCAGCAAGATAGCATCACATGTAACTCTAGCTGAGTTTGGCATGCGTACACGTTATTCCAGCAAGATAGAATCATCTGTAACTCTAGCTGCGTGTGGCATGGCGTACACGTTTTTCAAGCAAGATAGCATCACCTGTAACTGTAGCTGCGTGTGGCATGGCTTACACTTTTTTCCAGCTAGATAGCATCACCTGTAACTTTAGCTTCGTCTGGCATGGCGAACACGTTATTCCATTATGATAGCATCACCTGTAACTCTAGATAAGTGTGGCATGGCGTACAAGTTATTCCAGCAAGATAGCATCATATATAACTCTAGCTGAGTGTGGCATGTCGTACACGTTATTCGAGCAAGATAGCGTCACCTGTAACTCTAGCTGCGTGTGGCATGGCGTACACGTTATTCCAGCAAGATAGCATCGCCTGTAACTCTAGCTGAGTATGGCATGGCGTACACGTTATTCCAGCAAGGTGGCATTACCTGTAACTTTAGCTGAGTGTGGCATCGCGTATACGTTATTCCAGCAAGATAACATCACCTGTAACTCTAACTGAGTGTGGCATGGCGTACACGTTATTCCAGCAAGATAGCATCACTTGTAACTCTAGCTGCTTGTGGCATGGCGTACACGTTATTCCAGCAAGATATCACCACCTGTAACTCTGGCTGAGTGTGGCATGGCGTACACGTTATTCCAGCAAGATGGCATCACCTGTACATCTAGCTGTGTGTGGCATGGCGTACACGTTATTCCAGCAAGATAGCATCACCTGTAACTCTAGCTGAGTGTTGCATGGCGTACACGTTATTCCAGCAAGATAGCATCACCTGTAACTCTAGCTGAGTGTGGCATGGCGTACACGTTATTCCGGTAAGATAGCATCACCTGTAACTCTAGATGAGTGTGGCATGGCGTACACGTTATTCCAGCATGATAGCATCACCTGCAACTGTAGCTAAGTTAGGCATGGCGTACACGTTATTCCAGCAAGATAGCATCACCTGTAACTCTAAATGAATGTGGCATGGCGTACACGTTATTCCAGCAAGATAACATCATCTGTAACTCTAGCTGAGTGTGGCATGGCGTACACGTTATTCCAGCAAGATAGCATCACGTGTAACTGCAGCTGCCTTTGGCATGGCGTACACGTTATTCCAGCAAGATAGCACCACCTGTAACTCTGGCTGAGTGTGGCATGGGATACACGTTATTCTAGCAAGATAGCATCATATGTAACTCTAGCTGATTTTGGCATGCGTACACGTTATTCCAGCAAGATAGAATCATCTGTAACTCTAGCTGCGTGTGGCATGGCGTACACGTTTTTCAAGCAAGATAGCATCACCTGTAACTGTAGCTGCGTGTAGCATGGCTTACACTTTTTTCCAACTAGATAGCATCACCTGTAACTTTAGCTTCGTCTGGCATGGCGAACACGTTATTCCAGCAAGATAGCATCGCGTGTAACTCTAGCTGAGTGTGGCATGGCGTACATGTTATTCCAGCAAGATAGCATCACCAGTAACTCTAGCTGAGTGTGACATGGCGTACACGTTATTCCAGCAAGATAGCATCACCTGTAACTCTAGCTGAGTGTGGCATGGCGTACACGTTTTTCCAGCAAGATAGCATCACCTGTAACTCTAGCTGAGTTAGGCATGGCGTACACGTTATTCCAGCTAGAAGCATCACCTGTAACTCTAGCTGAGTTTGGCATGGCGTACACGTTAATCCAGCAAGATAGAATTACATGTAACTCTAGCTGACTGTGGCATGGCGTACACGTTATTCCAGCAAGATAGCATCACCTGTAACTCTAGCTGCGTGTGACATGGCGTACACGTTATTCCAGCAAGATAGCATCACCTGTAACTCTAGCTGAGTGTGGCATAGCGTACACGTCATTCCAGCAAGATTATATCACTTGTAACTCTAGCTGAGTGTGGGATGGCGTACACGTTATTCGACAAGATTATATCACTTGTAACTTTAGCTGAGTGTGGCACGGCGTTATCGTGCTGGAATAACGGGAGGTCGGGATAATTTCTTTATATTATTCTTATGAACGGTAAAACGGTTGGACATACCGGGTTTTAAACTGTGTGACTTTTGTTTTCTACCCATCCGACTTCCATTGAACACTATGCATCATGGAATTTTGAGAAAATCTTCGTTTGCAATTGTTAACTAATATTCTTCAATTTTAAAATGTCCGCTTATTATTATAAATTAATTCAGCAATACAATTTTACACCCATATAATCTACTGGTGCATTGTTATTGGCCGCCAGTATATATTGGTTGAACAGTTTATGAAATACCACTTTCAGTAGGAATAAACATGATAATAAATAAAGTTTCTATCTCAAACAAACATGTTATAGAAGACTAAAATGAAATAATACAATTATATTCACTAATTTCATATTTGTCTTGTATTGCTGTTTCATAGGATTTATCTCTACACGAGCGTGGACTGTTTACAAAACAGTGTATTGTTATTTAAATGTGCTCACCAACCCTGTATTGGTCCGCGTAAAGTTTCTGTTGTCAACATGATCAGTGAATATCTGGTTGGCAATTTGCATATGAATGGTTATGCCACCGGTCAACATTAATATAGTGATCAAAGGTCAAGGGAACATTTGTGACGTCACATTGCCTGGCTGACAATCGTCCATTACAAGCAATGCATAGTTCTGACATTCATTTTCAAACTCCACCCTGTATTGTTCACGGGTCAAGCGCTCACAAACATTGACCTTGTGCTACATTATATTTTACCTTATTTGTGAGACAACATGCCGATTCTTACGGATGGGCTCCGTGGTTACGGGGCAAAGAATAAGGTCACTGCAAATCCCGTTGGAGGGGAAGGCAGAGGGGTGGCCCCAAATTCATGTTGTTTTTATCATTGTTTTGTTCATACTCATTAAAGGTCTTCATCATGACCCCTGCATTGTTTCAAGTGCCATCTTGCTCATATCACAAGAGCAGTGGCAGGCAAACTATAACGTGGCTCCACCGTAAATGGAGCGTCTACAACAGAATTTGCAGCAACTCTGCAGTTCAGGGTGAGAAGGTTCTAGGCCCGTTCTCCATATTGTATCTCGATGTACATGGAGGATGAGCCTAGCATGTTCATTCCTGTTAGGCGCCATATAACCTTTCATGTGTTGGAGCGCCTTAAAACCCCAATTCAGTTCCATTTTTACGGATGGCGGAGGTGTACATTACTAGCCCTACCCAGGAAAAAAATTGATCGTCATATACATGTTTTGAAAATGACGTAAAATAACATAAAAAACAAGTGAGACAACGTTTGTAAATACCAGATGTACTTTTGATTGAGAAACGCCGGGGTATATATAAGCTTGTTTGACTGCTCGGAACTATGCATTTATCTTCAAGTAGTGCCTTCATGGTCGAGGGTTTGCGACGTTTCGTTGTAATCCTTCATCCCACTGAGATCTCAACTTGTGAGAAAGTGTCTTCTTACAGATGGCAGATTCAGTACTGGTTCTACCCAAGAAAAAATTGGATGATTTGCCTCTACCACAAACAGTTGACTAAGATATTGCTAAGAAGCTTTATGCATACGGACCCAGGAGTTCCCACAAGACTGACAGAAAGAGTTACAGAATGAGTGACAGAATGAGTTGTTACAATGTAGCTTGGTGGTCTCATGTTTATCCATATCATCTATTAAACAAGAGGCCCAAGAGGGCCTGTAGACGCTCTACTTGTTTGATGTGATTCAAAAGTATAAACATGATAGAGGCCAACCCAAGAAACATCTTTCCTATATATAACTTTATGTAAACTTTGGATTATCGTGGCCGACATTTTGAATATTTGATGACAACAAAAAACACAAACTTGATAGAGGCCAACAACAGGAACATGCACATGATATTTAACTGGAATGGAGTAAGTGGAAGTATGTCGCTTGATAAATGTCCTTAAATTTGACCTAAGTTTAGCCATGGTGGCCATCATGGATGACTGGAGGCCCCAAATCTGAGGGGGACTAACCCAAAGATCATTGTGATTAAGTTTCATCAAAAAATGTCATTTTTAACGTTTTCCTATATAACTCTATGTAAAGTTTGGGTCGCTGTGGCGGCCATTTTGATTATTAGACGAAAATGAAAAGCACAAACTTGATAGAGGCCAACCCAAAGAACATGTATACGATATTTCACAAGAATGCAATAAGTGGTTTCGATTTCACAAGAATGCAATAAGTGGTTTCGGAGGAGATGTTGTTTGAAATTTCCTTAAATTTGAACTAAATTTAGACATGGCGACCATCCTGGACGACTGGCGGCCGCGAAAAACACAATCTGAGAGGGACTATCTTAAATATCATGGTGATTAAATCCTTCAAGAGGTTTCAGAGAAGATGTCATTTTAAACCTTTTCCAATATAACTCTTATGTAAACTTTGGGTCGCCGTGCAGGTGGCCATTATGATTATTAGACGAAAATGAAAAGCACAAACTTGATAGAGGCCAACCCAAAGAACATGTATATGATATGTCACAAGAATGGAATAAGTGGTTTTGAGGGAGATGTCGTTTGAAATTTCCTTAAATTTAACCTAGTTTTAGCCATGGCGGCCTTCTTGGATGACTGGCAGCCGCAAAAAACACACATCTGAGAGGGACTATCCCAAAGATTATTGTGATTTAAGTTTCATCAAAATCCTTCAAACGGTTCCAGAGAATATGTCGTTTTTAAACGTTTCCTATATAACTCTTATGTAAATTTTGGGTCGCCGTGGCAGCCATTTTGATTATTTGACGATAACGGAAAGAGACAAACTTGATAGAGGCTAACCCAAGGAACATGTATATGATATTTCACAAGAATGGAATAAGTGGTTTCGGAGATGTTGTTTGAAATTTCCTTAAATTTGACCTAGTTTTAGCCATGGCGGCCATCTCTGATGACTGGTGGCCGTGAAAAACACAAATCTGAGAGAGACTATATATATCCCAAATACCATTGTGATAAAGTTTTATCAAAATCCTTCAAGCGGTTTCAGAGAGGATGTCATTTTTAAACTTTTCCTATATAACTCTATGTAATTTTTGGGTCGCCGTGGCGGCCATTTTGATTATTTGACGATAACGAAAAGCACAAACCTAATAGAGGCCAACCCAAGGAACATGTATATGATATTTCAGTAGAATGGAATCAGTGGTTTCGGATGAGATGTCGTTTGAAATTTACTTAAATTTTACTTTGTTTTAGCCATGGCGGCCATCTTGGATGACTGGCGGCCGTGAAAAACACAAATCTGAGAGGGACTATCCCAAATATCATTTTGCTTAAGTTTCATCTTTCAGGCGGTTTCAGAAAAGATGTAATTTTTAACCTTTTCCTATATAACTCTATGTAAACTTTTTGTCGCTGTGGCGGCCATTTTGATAATTCGACGATATCGAAAAACACAAACTTGATAGAGGCCAACCCAAGGAACATGTATATGATATTTCACAAGAATGGTTTAAGTGGTTTCAGAGGAGATGTCGTTTGAAATTTACTTAAATTTGACCTAGTTTTAGTAATGGCGGTCATCTTGGATGACTGGCGGCCACGAAAAACACAAATCTGAGCGGACTATCCCAAATATCATTGTGCTTAAGTTTCATCAAAATCTTTCTGACGGTTTCAGAGAAGATATAATTTTTAACCTTTTCCTATATAACTCTATGTAAACATTTTGTCGATGTGGCGGCCATTTTGATAATTCGACGATAACGAAAAACACAAACTTGATAGAGGCCAACCCAAGGAACATGTATATGATATTTCAGTAGAATGGAATAAGTGGTTTCGCAGATGTCGTTTGAAATGTCCTTAAATTTGACCTAGTTTTAGCCATGGTGGCCATCTTGGATGTCTGGCGGCCGCAAAAAACACAAATCTGAGAGGGGCCCTCCCAAGTAACATTGTGATGAAGTTTCATAAAAAATCATTCAAGCGGTTTCAGAGGAGATGTCGATTTTATAAAATTGCTAACAGACGGACAAACAGAAGGACGACGGACGAAAAGTGATCGCATAAGCCCTCCTGGCCTTTGGCCAATAGAGCTAAAAACACAAAACAACAGATCCATGACAGTTTTCCAACTTTATTATTGCAAAGAGGACTATTAAAAATGACACAATACAATGTAGATTCTTGTTAAGTAGACCTTTATAGACGAACCATTGAAACAGACTATTGAACCGGACTTGAAATTTGTCGGTACTTTTCTTTTGCCAAAGGAAACACAGGAACCGTATTCTCGAAACTTTTGAGTCAAAATGTCAAGCTCTGGTATAAAATGTTGAAAATCTTACTTAACCATTAGCCTGCTATGAATGTATAATGGACTGTCCTTTCTTTGAATTTGGACCATTCCATTTATGTTACTCGCAGGCTGATCTGGGTTTACACTGGCTGCAAAGGCTGTTGTAGTCGCCCTTAGCAGGCTAAGAGTTAAAACTACAAATTCAAGATCAGTAACACGACACAATGAAAAGTACTCATTGAAAAAATATTTCAGTTTGAACATGGGATTTTGGCTGAGCAATTTTTGAGAATATAGTGCCTGGAAGCTTCCTGGTTGTTCCCCACCGCCGCAGGCGGAAAGGGGGATATAGTAATGCCTTCCGTCCATCCGTCCGTCCCATTTCGTGTCCACTCAATAACTCAAAAACTACTAATGGGACTGCAATCAAACGTCACACACTGATAGAGGGCAATACGAGGATGTGCAGAGCGCAAGAACCATAACTCTTCCTTCGTTTCAATTAGAGTTATTGCCCTTTGTTATGTTATATGTATAATTTGTGTCCGCTGCATAACTTGAAAACTACTAATTGGACTGCAATGATAGAGGGAAATGAGAGGACGTGCAGAACACAAGAACCATAACTCTGGCTCCATTTGAATTAGAGTTATTGCCCTTTGTAATTTTATACTTATAATTTATGTACGCTTTATAACGTGAAAACTACAAACAGGACTGCAATGAAATTTTTCAGAGTGCAAGAACCATAACTCTGCTTTCAATTAAATTAAGAATTATTGCCCTTTGTAATTTTATATTTATAATTTGTGTCTATTCCATAACTGGATAACTACTAATGGGACTGCGATGAAATTTCACACAATGATAGTGGGCAATAAGAGGACATGCAGAGTGCAAGAACCATATATCTGTCTTCATTTAATTGAGAGTTATTGCCCTTTATAATTTTATACTTATAATTCTTGTCCGGAGCAAAACTCAAAAACTACTAGACTGGAATGAAACATCACTCAATGATAGAGGACAAGTAGACGAAGTGAAGATTGCAAAAAACATAACTCTATCTTCATGGACAAAAGAGTTATTGACCTTTGTAATTTTATACTTAAAATTCTTGTCCGAAGCTTATCTCTAAAACTACTAATGGATATGCAATGAAACGCAATGACAGAGAGCAATAAGAGGATGTGGAGAATGTAAGAACCATAACTATGTTTATTTTAAATTAGAGTTATTGCCCTTTGTTATGTTATACTTATTATTCTTGTCGGGTGCATAGCTTAAAAACTACTAATGGGACTCGAATGAAACTTCACACAATGATAGAGGGCAATGAGAGGAAGTGCAGGTGCAATAACAATAACTCCATCAGATTGAAATTAGAGTTACTGCCTTTTGTAGTGTTATTCTTATATTTTGTGTTCATTTTTGTTTCTGCTTTATGTGCACTGATAAAACTTCCTTTAAACAAAGCACCCAATCATGGGTTCTGAAGCTACATAGGAAATAAACACTGCGGCGGGGGATATGGCTGCCTCTCAGACTGCTTCTTGTTTCAAGTTTAAAGCAGCCTAATATATCTGCCTACTCTTATGAAGAGACATACCGTGTTAAGCATATTATTTTAAGGAGGTTGGCTGGGAAAGGATGTAGTGATGAGAATTTTTTAAAATTGATATCTAAAGCTTATTTGTATCATTTTGATACACAATTTATTATCAAACAAGAAACGTGGAAATTCCAATAAAACCAGGTTTTCCATTTGAAATGCTATTACACTACCGGTAAGATGAAAATGTTTTTCTACAAAATAACAGCAAATTAGATAAATGAAGTTGTTGAAGTTGTTGTATTAAAGTGATATAAACGGTGTACAATACAGAATAAATAGAATGACATGTGAATCACAAACATAAATGCATACATACATACAGTCAATGAGGACTGTAAAGAAAGAAACAATTTGTTAGTAAGGCAACTATAAGCTACCCACACACAGCACGTTTCGTTGAAATATCTCATTCCTACGTTAATTACTTGAGCAGAAATGTGTTTTTTTTTATTTTTAGTAACATTAACCTTGTCACCAGTGACACCCAAATGCATCCCAAGCTTCCGTTTCATATAAGGTACATACACAGCAAGTTTCATTCCAACTAAAGTTATTGATCGGAGACCGTTTTTCTATTTTTTAGTAACAATGACCTTGACCCCAGTGACCCCAAATGCAATCCCAAACTTCTTTTTGATATAAGCTACCTATACAGCAAGTTTCATTCTAATATCTCATTCCTACTTAAGTTATTGAACATAAAACCATTTTTCTATTTTTAGTAACAGTGACCTTGACCCCAGTGACCTCAAATGCAATGCCAACCTTTCTTTCGATATAAGCTACCCTGCAAGTTTCATGGCAATACCTCATTCCTAACAAAAGTTATTGAGCGGAAACCGTTTTTCTATTTTTAGTAACAGTGGCATTGACCTTATGCTACATACCCTGCAAGTTTCATCGCAATACCTCATTCCTAACAAAAGTTATTGAGCGGAAACCGTTTTACAGTGACTTTGACCCCAGTGATCTCAAATTCAATCCCGCGCTTCCTTTCCATATAAGCTACCTACCCTGCAAGTTTCATTGTAATAACTCATTCCTAACAAAAGTTATTGAGCGGAAACGGAGAGTTCGACGTCGCACGCCCGCCCGCACGCACACCCACATGCACGGCAAACGACATACCCCAATCTAATAACCAAAGTTTTCCAAGGAAAACCTGGTTAAAAAAGGTTAGGTCACACCTATTTTTGCACTAGATGTCTTGTTTATAACTCCAAAATGTCACTGAAAAGAGGTCAGATACAGTCAATGAACATTTAAAAAAAATCATAACATTACATTTATTTGAAAACGATTAATTTTAAATTACATGTATTCACATCTTTCAAAACATACACAAACAGTTGTAATCCTCCTTCGTCTTTTTACTTTAAAAGGCAAAAATATCCCACTCATTTTTTAAAGAAATTTGTTTTGACTAAAATGATAATACAAGATGAAATAAAAGTATGTTCTAATGCTCAACTTTTTTAAAGGTCCTATGACATTTCTTTCAAAACAAGTAAAAAAATGTATAGGTCATCAGGCTTCTAATTAATTCTTATTAAAATTCTTTAAATTAATTAACACACATTTTGGAGTTATTTTGACATTTCCACTGTAAAATACTTTACACACAATTTTGACATAGAGATCGAGAATAAAATTAACTCAGTTTCTATTTTTATATATGTATTCCACTATTTTAAAAAAAAATCTATAGCGGAAGGATAAATTCTACATTCTAAGTTGTCATAAATGATGTTGGGGAGGTGGGGGGACGATCTTAAGTTCTACATTAATTATATCCATATCTACTAGAATGCAAACAAGAGGCCCAAGAGGGCCTGTAGCGCTCTACTGGCTATATGGTGTTCATGGCGGGATGGGGCCCAAGAGGGTGTGTATCGCTCTACTGGCTATATGGTGGGGGTGGGGGTGGGATAGAAGGATTGTGTGTCAGATAGTTTTATATAAACTGTCTTCAATTACCAAGATATGGGGGAGGGATGTATTTAGCTCAAGTTTGGCTGGCTTTAAAACATCAGTTTTCACATGTGACCCAGGGGCGGGAACAAATTTGACCGCAGGGTCACCATTTGAACAACATTGGTAGAAGACAATAAGCTGATGCTAAATACAAAATATTAAACCTTTGGCTCTTACAGTTTCAGAGAAGAAGATTTTTGAAGGTTTTCCCTATATAAGTTAAGATTTTTGAAGGTTTCCCTATATAAGTCTTTGTAAAACTGTGACCACTGGGGCCGGGCAAAATTTGAGCCCAGAGACACCATTTGAACAAACTTGGTAGAGGATCCATAAGCTGATAATACTTAAAAAATATTAACCTTTATCTTTTGTAGTTTCATAGAAGATTTTTTATGAAGTTCTTTCCTATAACTCTATGTAAAACTGATCCAACAAGGGCCCCTAAGCTTCCAATTAAAGAAATTCTAATGAGAAAAGCTGATAATAAATAAAACAAGAAATATGACTGTAAGTGATAAATGCCCCCATAGTTTCCTTTGACCTCTAAGTATTTGACCTTGACCTTGGATGCATGGACCTGGATTTTGTGCACGTCACTTCGTTTGGTTGTGGTGAGCCAAGTTATTTGAAAATCCGTCCGGGCATGCAAAAGTTATTGACCGGACACGATTTGACCTTTTATATTAACAATCTGTGCACGTTTGGTAAAGATCAAATAATAAACGAATGTGCTAGAGTGTTCACAAGGCTTAATATGGCATTTTTCAGCAAAACAAGGGTCATAACTCCGTTAAGATTAATCCGATATGGCTGGTGTTCGAACTAGTCCGAGCTTTTATTGATATAAAGACACTAGCAAAGTTTCATAAAGATCCGATTAATAATGAAGGTCCTAGAGTGTTCACAAGGCAAAAGTTAATTGACGGACGGACGGACGGACGACGGACAACTCGTCATCTCATACGTTGTCACATATAACTTTGATTTAAAAACAATAAATTCTTAGGCTTGAAACTGTCAAAGCTTGCTCAGCCAACATACTTAAGCAGGAATTGCCTTAAAAGATAGAGCTTAATCAAGTGTGGGGCGTCCGTGGTCGGGTGGTTAGAGTCTCTGACTTATAATCACTTGCTCCTCACGGCTGTAGGTTCGATCCCTCAGGGGCATAGGAATCCTTATGAGAGGAAGCTGTCCAGGTGCCCGCCAGTGCATGAAAATCGCCCGGAGGGGCACCTGGGGGTCTTCCTCCACCAGTGGAAGCTGGAAAGTCCTTCGCTATTGGTTCGACTATAAAATCCAATTCAATTCACCAAGTGTGTTAAACAATAGAGATAGCACATATTGATATAGTACACACAATTTTATGTAAACAAAATCTCTCTTTTTTTAAGGTAAGCTTTACAATAACGAATAAGATATTTAGCAACTTTTTTCTTGTACATGATTTTAAAAGTCAGGATGATCAAGAAAAAGTGACAGCTTATTATATATTAATTCATTTCCGTCACCATCATCATCACTAAAGATTTGGGTAAAACTAAATGGCAATATTTCAGAGCAGTTGCTTGTAGGTAAAAGTTCCACAATCCATAATTCCTTAATTTTTAACAGTTTAAATAGAACATTACTTTTTCAGCTTGTCTCATAGTTCATGTTCGGGCGACTTCAGAAATTCGTGTTTTTTCTCGAGTCATTAGATCTATATGAGAAACCCATAATTGCGATAACTTAAAGCGAAGCCTTTTATAGTATTCCTCATTGCAGTTATCAACGTTGTTTGTACCTTTTTTTAGCTTTGACAATATTTCACCTCCCGTCCCTACAGCAATCACCCAACTCCCGCCACATCATAATTCTCATCCGCGCCATTACCCTTGATTATCTTCGCTTGATTTATTTTTGTTAAAAAGCATGAACAGCGTGTGCCATTTTGCAGCATTGTGTTCAGGCCTTATTCTCCACGACCTTCTAAAGCATTATATTGCCAGTCTGTACCACCCTTTGGTAACATACACATGTCCTAGAGCATTCAGGGAAGTTTCTGGGTGTCTGTCTAAGCGTTGTTGAACTACTTCTTCCAGTTTTGTCATGGATCTACACATTTCAGATGCCTCATTCAACGACTCATTATTTGTTTACTGTAAAAAGTACAAGTACACAAACGGATCTATCACTACCCTGTCATACCAATCACAAGCGTGTTTGGTTGGATTGCTGGTAGATACTCCAAATGAACGGGAGGCTTCAGTAATAAGAGAAGCCACTACTAGTCCCCATTCCATGGAGTCAAATTGGAGGCATGATGTTATTTGTTTTCTCAGAAATTCGACTGAATTTATACTCGCGTTCAAAATGTTATCATTTCCAATAGGCAGCTCCAACATAACGCCTGGCATTTTCTTCATTGACAGAAACTGGGTCGATAGTCACTTACACATGACAGGTGAAAAGATGGGCATCATATGTAATTGTTGAAGGACGTCTTTGCAATGAGCATATTGGCCCATCTTAAAGTACGCACTTCCGACTTTTATTTGGTGACGGAAACAATCTGCTGATTCTGACTTTTCGAAATATGTACTAGCTAGAAGCCATGTGCTCTCTTTTTTGTCTTGGACAAACTTTGCCAGATATAGAGATGACATTTGACTGTACACATATTGTTGTATATGTCGTAATTCATCAAGTATAACGCGCCTATTTGACCCATTTGGTAAGACTACGTCATGTTAAAAAAACGAGATTGTATCCATCAGTTCTTCGTGACAAAGCACGAATAAAGCTTTCTCTGTAAAAGGTTGATATTTTGTATATTCCATCTTGTTGGTCGACGTGAGTGATAATGCTATCTGTTTCAGCACTTCCAGGAACGAAGCGAAATATTCAATGCGTTGTGGTAAACTACTTAGCATTTTTCCAGTAGTACTCCTAATTTCGTGTTCCAATACCATTGATACAAACATGTGTGGTGCATATAATCCAGGACATCCTTTGTTTATCACAGCGGCGAGACATTTCAGGAAAAACATATCTTCAACAAAACATTTTATATAACCATGATAACGGACTAGTCTTTCATCATTTAGTTTAGTTTCAAACATGTTTTCCTCTGGTATGAAATATTTTTGGGCAGTACTTCTGCTCCAGCCACTCATGGATTTGTTTAAGACATTTAAAGAAACACATCAGCAGGTTCCTTGGCCTCCAGATTGTCTGACTGTGCAGTTTTACAGTGATAGGAACTGATAACATCGCCAAAATGCATGCCTTTTGTTGTTTCCTTAAGAAGAATGTAGCATCTATACTGCGTAGGATTCAAGCTAAGTATTATATGTAATTCTTGGTTTAACAGTGATATTCTCCACTCTAGATCTCTACCAGAACTGTTATGATGTCCAACTGGCACGACAAGGAATCCCATTTCCCTAAATAATTCACAGGTCTCTGGTGATTAGGACGCTGGCGCCGAAACCATGGATTCATCTCTTCTGGCAAACTGCGACATGGATATAATGTAGACAAAAGTGGGATATTTATTTTGAATTCAAGTTTCTCTGGTATGGCATGGGAATGACAAATGTTAGAGAGAAAATAGTTACCATCTTTAGGAATGAACTGATGCTCAGGCAATAATATCGTATCAAATGGACTAATAGGTCTTCCAGTTTGGTAAAGTTGGAGTTGCGTATAACCTGGAGGTGTTGTTTTATCCTTTACCATATACAAATAAGGATTGTATTTTGGTTGTTTGTGATCATTATGGTGTTTAACCTCTATCAATGGGTCATAACGTCCAATATCTATTTACGGTCCTTCATCAAATTGTAATGTACCTTCGGCAAAACTGCCTTTGACTATTTGATATTGACATTTGTTAGGGTTTAAATTCCAGATTACATTGAGCCGTTTGCTTGTCTCAACTTGCAAAATCCTCACATCTTCACTTAAACCATCCCTCTCGATATATCTGTTAAAAGTCTCTGACATGTCCTGCAATTGTGTTTTCTTGTACGTCATCCTTTTACCGATTGTTTCAACTGAAGTTAACAAAAACAAACCTGGTTTGTTAAATGCGTTACCTTATAAACTACATTTAAACTTACTTAGCAACACTGTTTATTTATAGTACCCTATATTCAAAAGTTGAAGTGCAAACAAATACAGGATATATACATGCATATATATACATTTGAAAGTCAAGTAAAGACATTCACAGTAAAAAGGTTGACAATACGTATACAGCACCGGAACGGTGAGGCGATTGGGGTTTAAACCGAGATCAGTTATAGTGCACCGAACCTTACTCTGCAAAGTAAATAACGAATCCCTGCCAGGCTATATAAAATCTAGGTAACAGTAATAGGTGATACACATATGCACATATATTATATATACAATAATACAAGACACTCCTGGGGAATCTGTACATTGCGAGAACACGTTAGTGCATAGTACAATAGGTTTGATCAATGCCATTTATAAACACATTTTGACAGTGTTTATTTTGTGTGACTTACCATGAAACTCCGACAATTTCAAATACAAAAATAATTCTTCGAATTATTAAAGTAATACGCGATAACCATTATAAATAAATGATTCTTATCTATACTTAGTTGCAAAAGAAAGTGGAGACTGAATTTTCCTAAGATTTAATTGTATAACGTTTTTTTAGAATTAAATTGACAAATTCCAAAATGAATATGCCATGTTTGATACCAAAGTTTTTATCATTCCATTGCCAATATCATGTTGTCATTTGTTTTTCAATAGGTCAAATCATTAAGGGACTGTCGCTTGATAACGAGGATAGGGTGTAAAGTAAAGTTTTCAGTGTCCAGTTTATTTTGCATCTGAGTATAGTTATTCCAATTCATTGCCATAATTTGTAAAAATTATGTATAAAATCATCAAAGTATAAAATTTGTGAAAAACAATTACTAAAGCTGTATGAGTAATGTGAAAGTCGTATCAATATACATGTGCCAACAACATTTCAGATACTTAAAATTAAAGCACTTAGAAACTATCTGCAATTGTGTTACTCATGTGCTCTACGAAGTAGATGGGATCACCGTACTAAAGGTTAGCGTATACATCAATGGCTGTTGTACGAAAGATAGCGCTTTGTGACAACACAGTGTGATGTCATTTATATGGCTTATATGGGTTACTGCTGCAGTATGGCATACTGCGTCGAGAGATGTAACGCAATGCTACATATGTACTTTTTAATATGGAAAAGTGCAGCAGTGCTTTGTTAATTTTGGGAGTATGATAACAAAAACCTTTATTAAATTATCAAATAAAACAAGTTGATAAAACTATATATCATATAGAAATGAACATGGTATGTTATTTCGTGTAATAAAACAAAAAACAGCCACCATGTGCAAAAAATATTTTCTAGGTGGAAATCTAAGAACTTATTCAAAACTATGTTAAATTGCAGAACTTGCAATAGTACATGGATATACGGTCTCTATGAATAGTACAATGAGTAAAAAGTATTTTTCTTGGTTTTGTTTGAATTGTCCAGATTTATTTTGTTCATAAATGTAGTTTGTTTATTTAGATACACGATTTTCCATGTGGCGTTTTTCTGAGTATTTTTTCACATGGTATACTGCGATCCTACACGAGGTCTTCGAGTCCGCCTACTATTGTGCTAGCAATTACAAACTATAATATCTTAAATAATTTAAACTATTAAGTACAAATCGATTGGAGGTGAACAATTTGCTAAAGAAAACCGGCATTTATTGCAATATACGTATTCTGGGTCAGTTTGGTGAAGATTGGGATGAAGTTAATTAATCAGATCAAAGGAGGTTTTGAAATTACAATTAAATAAGCCTTAAGTCTAGAAATGTACTTGTTGAATTTGTGTAAACTGACATTTCCTACAACAAAATGCAGAAACACTTGCTTTTATACCCCACAAATGAAGTGAATTTCCCAACAATAGATCATAGATATCCGACGTACATCTTCAAATCTCTAGGCATAAATATGATCATTCGAAGAAGATTTACACTAAAAAATGCATGACATTAAAGGCAATAATGCAGGACAACTTGCAATGCAGGCGTGCTTTGAACTAAGAACAAACTTCAATTGCCTTCAACTGACCATGGGTCAAGTTCTGTGTTCTCTTAAATGCATGCACCGTCTCCAAATTTCATAATACATATTTGATTACATTTAACAATATAACATCGTGAAGTACAGTGTTACAGATTTCATATCTAAACTCACTGGGCATTATTATTGTTATTTTAATAATGTCCAGCCACTGAACCGACCTTGACCCTGGGTCAATCAATTAGTCCAATATTATTGATTTTTGGATTATATGTTTTTTGTCTAACACTTTTAAATGTTTATATATGCTCAATGGAGAGAAATACAGTTTAATACTTATTTGAAGTAGCAATTAACAATTTACAACAACGGCTTTCAATGTATACACATTTCAATGTGTGTCGTATGAGGTTTGACAGGTACTTAAATTTCGCTACTGCAGCTGGGTAATTTGATACTCCAGTAAACGTTTATAACAGCCATCGTGATTAAACTGTCATTACCATTGTATTGTGTTATTTTTCTCTTGATAAAACATGACACCTTTAGATTAAAATGTCATTTTGTGAATGGATAACTTGGCAACCTGGTAATTGCATCAATTATAGGCAATGCAATGAGATAAGGTTTTGTACAATTATATAGGAAAGTATCATAGAGAGCCCCACAATGTTGCAGCCTCTGATTAGTTATGGTATTTAAATTTCTAGTTGACAGTAAACATGGACTTACTGTTCAACTAATCCAACATGTGCAATTAGATTTTGTAAATATTCTAGAAACAAAACAAATAACAATCTTTCTCTTGTTCAACTTATTTATTAATTTCATGGAATCTGTATTATAAATTCTCTTAAAGGGACATATGCCAATCTGAATGTTTTAAAATCACAACATCCCACTAGTTTTTCTGCATAACTTGCATTTGTTTCAATCACTAATATTATTTACACTAAAATAAATATGAAGTAAATTAATTTACATATAATTAACTGTTGATAATAATGCACCAATAATATATGTTCAAATTACGGTAAAATCAGTGAGAAAAATTGAAATATTTAATTTATTTATATGCAAGTAGGTTTAAAATGAATATGATACTGCATATATAAATCGAAACAATAAGTTCAGTGCTTGATAAACACTTCAAGATTGCCATGTGCTCCTTTATATACCATCTTTATACAATTTGCTATTGCCAGATAATGTGTTAACTGAACTATTAATAGATTCATCAACATTCGAAATTTGAGGCATGTTAACATTCAACTAATTACCATACACATGTAGATTGTTTTTGGGGCAAGATTGCAAATTCAAAATCCAGTCTATGGAATGGTAATGCCTGTCCATCCAACAATATTTACATTTAACTCCATTGACGGAAAACTAAGAATGCTACCCTACTGAATGCAGACAACAGTGCTAAAACTCGTTAACAATTACGATAAACCCTCGATTTTGTCAAGATGAAGATCGCTCGAAGCATGTATGTTGGAATGTCACTTTAGACGAGACATCATGTTGCGCGCAACTCTTGTTTTCAACAGGGACTCAGATACGTAATATAAACGGGTCCTGTTTTCAACAAGGTCAGCATTAGCTAATAGTAATACACAAACACGAACTTAGGGCCACTGCATTCTACAAGTAGTGTTGGTTAATTAATTATTGGTGTGATTTAGTCTAAGACAGTAGCACAGTACGCAGGTTTACAATCATTCTATCCAAAAACTAGATTTGAATTAAGTTTAACTAAGTACCGTATATGTTTTATAACATTTCTTTATAAATTAACCTCCTTGTAATCGAGCCCTGAGTTGACGAAATGTATAAGCTGATCTCCTGAGCTGTCATGCAAGAATATTTTCAATTAAGAATTGATTCTTTTAAAACAATAAACCGAAATATATGTAAGTATGCAATCAATGTTATCTAGCCCAGCATATGAAACATACAAGCTGATCCACTGGACCGTCAAACTTTGATATTTTATTGTATTATATATATGAAAGTAATTAATCAATGATATCTAGCCCAGCAGACGAAACATACAAGCTGACCCTATATATAAAAGTATTTCATAAATGTTATCTAGCCCAGCAGATGAAACATACAAGCTGATCCACTGAACCATCAAATTTTATTGTATTACCGGTATATATATATGAAAGTATTTAATCAATGCTATACAGCCCAGCAGGTGAAACATACAAGCTGATCCACTGAACAGTCAAACTTTGATGTGTTATTGTATTATATATATGAAAGTATTTAATCAATGTTATCTAGCCCAGCAGACGAAACATAAAAGCTGATCCAGTGAACCCGTGAAACTTTGATGTTTTATTGTATTATATGTATGAACGTATTTAATCAATGTTATCTAGCCCAACAGACGAAACATACAAGCTGACCTTATATATGAAAATATTTAATCAATATTATCTAGCCCAGCAGACGAAACATACAAGCTGACCTTATATATGAACGTATTTAATCAATGTTATCTAGCCCAGCAGACGAAACATACAAGCTGAACTTATATATGAAAGTATTTAATCAATGCTATCTAGCCCAGCAGACGAAACATACAAGCTGACACTATATTTGAAAATGTTTAATCATTGTTATCTAGCCCAGCAGAAGAAATATACAAGCTGACACTATATATTAAAGTATTTAATAAATGTTATCTAGCCCAGCAGATGAAACATACAAGCTGATCCACTGAACCATCAACCTTTGATGTTTTATCGTATATGAAAGTATGTAATCCCAACAGACGAAAATAAGCTTATCCACTGACTGTCAAACTTTGATGTTTTATTGTATTACCGGTATATATATGAAATTATACTTAATCCATGTTATCTAGCCCAGCAGACAAAACGTACAAACTGATCCAAGGAACAGTCAAAATTTGATGTGTTATTGTATTATATATATGAACGTATTTAATCAATGTTATCTAGCCCAGCAGACGAAACATACAAGCTGATCCACTGAACAGTCAAACTTTGAAAATTTAAAAAAAACTAGTTCAGCAGTGTATAGAGCTTCTGAGAGTCATGAAAGGTTCTAGATTCGAGTCCTGAATCCTGGCTTTTTCCGAAAAAAGTAAGATGCGAACAGTCGAAATTTATTTTTAGAAATGAACGTTTTACACATTGGCGTGCCCTTACATAGCACCTTGGTGTTTGCAGTGTAGATTACTACTATAATATATTATATAAATGGATTACCGCATTCCACAAGGAACGGTTAAGATCTTGCCAAGTTATTAGCCAGGTTACGTCGCAGGTTAACGTTTTATGGAAAGGGGCATAACTCTGCCAAATGAAAGTCAGTGTTATTGGACATGTGTAACAACATTACATGGGGTAAGATGAAGATGTGTGTGAAGTTTCATGAACATAGGTCAAATACTTTTCAAGATATGATCTTGGTGGTTGCAGGTTAAAGTTTTATGAAAGGGGGCATACCTCTGCTTAGCTGTCAAGGTCCTGTAGAAGTCAATAGTGAGATGGGGCCCAGTGGGATGTTGCCTCTCGTTACAGGGTCGGTGGGGTAACTCCGAGATGGTCTATGTTTGAATTTTGTGAATTGTAGCTTAGAAGTATACCCGTAATACTTATCATACTGTCATAAATTTTAATTGAATTAAGTCGCACAATATACAGCCCAATGCGTGACCACCAACAACAGTCAAATAATGTAAACTTATGTACACCGTTTCTAACCCTACTGACGTCATAGGTACTTTAAGAACCCTGAATAATCCTTTTAATCCTAATACTTTTAATCGGCACATATACATTAATACATGACCTGAACAGAATTTTGATAAACGGTTTTGAAGTGTAATTTTGCCGTTATTTGGCATGTTGGTTTAAATGAAAGTCAGAGTTATTGGACATTCCTTGAGATAAAATGAGTATGTGTGATAAGTTTTATGAACAGTGATAAATACTTTTTAAGTTGTGGCCAAGGTAAGGTTGCAGGTTAACAGTGTGACGGACGGACGACAAAGTGATCCCTGAGAGTCTGCCATGTTATGCAGGCGACACAAAAGTGTGGATCTACATGTGTTATGCGATCGTTTCTTTTATTCACAAAAAATTGCATGCAGGAAATGATTTCTCAAACATGCGAAGGTTGTCGATGTCCATGCACATTATGTGAACGGTCGCTTTGGTCCAGTGGTTAGCGCAATACGTTTTTGATCTTGAAAAAAGGGTTCAATTTAAAGGGACACTGCCCGTAAGTAAGCAGATATTGAGCATACCCAAATAACTGCCTGACTTTTATTCAGTGAAATGTATGAAAACATGTGCATAGACCCAAAGAAGTCTGTAGTAATACATTCGTGAGTTTGAAGAAAAAAAAGGTTTAATTATTATTTGACCCACATTATTTACCTACTTCCATCGTGCATTAGGTTTTCTACATAGTATGTATTGCGTAATATGTATGGCCCGTTTAGCTCAGATGGGAGCGACGTTGACTATTGCGCGGTCAATATTGTCCTCGAGTGTAATTTTAGTTGAGGCTGAGAGTTCAAATTCACGAAGCGGTACTATTTATTTTTGTACCGCTATTGAATTTTGTCAAACAATCTTGCTTTTAATTAGTAAATATTCAATAATGTTTAGTGTGTAATGTTTGTGAACGTAATTAGTGTGTATTTTATAAACTAAAAGTTACGGACATTTTACCTTTAATAGATTCTCTTTTCAACTGAATGAAGAGAGATTCAATTAATTCAGTTAATTGCATTGCAGTTTGGCTTCCATACTTCCTGATTTTTTTTTCAAGTCCCGAACTTGTGATTCCCGGACAGGTCAATTATGTTTTTCTTCCAGTAAGTTATATTTAAATGTTATCGGATGTTTGTTAATGTGTCTAAACTTATAATAAAAACATGACAGTAAAACACACAAAACGACAAATATGTCCACCTTGAGTTTGTTCTTATTTCATAGCACATCTGCATTGTAGGTGACACGCCTGTATTGTCGTGCATTTTTTGCGATAATTAAATTTCTTCAAATTACCATATTTGTGTCTAGAAATTCGCAGAAGTACGTCAGCTATCTATATCTATTGTTGGGAAATTCACAAGATAAATGTAAAGGTCTGAATATTAAAACATATATATAACACAATATTCTCAAAAGATAGCTGCATGCTAGCCATGAGGTTGGCAATGGTAGCCAGAATGACACATCGAGACACAGTTGATAAACGATAAACTGACACGTCTGCCAGATATCATCTCCAGACTGTGTCTTAATCTTGATGAAACTACGGGTCAATGTTTATGGGCTTAATATCTCGGCCAAGGCCGATAACCAGCAAGATCGCATATATCATGCTGGAGTTATAGCCCATTGATTTGATTCTTGCCAAGGTTTTTACTACATATCTACTGATTTTTACATTGTCGGTTCCTATTTGGCGATTGACCAAAATTACTTCTCTGTATTTGCTTGTCGTTAATTTGTATTGTTCCGCAGAGCATACCTTTTCCCATGGCGACTTTCGTCCCTTACCCTCTACCCTCTCAACCCCCTCTGCTAATTGCTTATATGAAGAGAGAGGCACCTCTTTTGTGGTGGTATATGTCAGGTATATAATTATATTCTCTGAAATAGTAGTCAAACAAGTCAAACAGGAAATATAGCATTGACCATCCGATATTTACCAAACTTTATCAGATTGTTAATATCAATGAAAGCTCGGACAAATTCGAAAACCATTCATATCGAACTAGTAACAGCGGAGTTGTGGCCCTTGATTTGGTTCAAAATGCTATATTTTGCCTCGTTAAGACGATAGGGTCTTCATTGTTCATCCGATCTTTACCAAACTTTATCAGATTGTTAATGTTGTTGAAAGCACGAACAAGTTCGAAAACCAGCCATATCGGATAAGTAACAGCGGAGTTATGGCCCTTGATTTAGTTACAAATGCTATATTTTGCCTTTGCCAAACTTTACCAGATTTTATGACTTTCTTTTTTATATTATTATTTTTATTTTTTTTTCATTTTTTTTATTTTTTATTTTTACTTTTTTTTATTATTTTCTTTTTAATATATATATATATTTTTTTAATATATACTTTTTTCTTTTTAAATTATTTTTATTATTATTATTTTGTTTTTTACCTCGGAGTTATGGCCCTTGATTTAGTTACAAATGCTATATTTTGCCTTTGCCAAACTTTACCAGATTTTATGACATTCTTTTTTATATTATTATTTTTATTTTTTTTTCATTTTTTTTTATTTTTTATTTTTACTTTTTTTTATTATTTTTTTTTTAATATATATATATATTTTTTTAATATATACTTTTTTCTTTTTAAATTATTTTTATTATTATTATTTTGTTTTTTACCTCGGACCAGTAACAGAGGAGTTATGGCTCTTGATTTAGTTAAAAATGCTATATTTTTCCTCGTTAATATGGTAGAGCCTTCATTTTTCATCTCATCTTTACCAGATTCTTCAGTTATGGCCCTTGATTTAGTTAAAAAGCTATTTTTGCCCGAAACTTTAAAAAAACGTAAATGGCAGTCACTCGCTTCATTTATGTTATAAGGGCCTTGTTAGCAAGTAGAGCGTCCACAGGCCCTCTTGGGCCTCTTGTTTCTTTTGTTTCTCAACTGGTGGTTGTGTGTGCACATTTTATTCCGATAGCCCCGGAGAGTTTCTATTTGTCGTGATTCTATTTTGTCTTCAGATTCTGTTTTGTATAACACTGCGTGTATAATAGTTAATTCATTTACAGTACGCTTTCCTCTTTGATTGTGCGATGACGTTGTCTTCAATCTTGGTTTAAGCTCACAGGTGCCTTTTTGCCACTGACCGTTCCAAGACTGTACGTCTGTTGTCAATCCTTGTATGTTTGTTTGCTTCTAGGTGATTATATATATCCATATAATGTTGTTGTCTGTTGTTGTTGTTTGATGAATGCGTCTTGTCAGTGCTACATTTTCTATTCTACTTTTTGTCTACTTTTACTTACCTTTTGGAACTATTTGGAATTCTTCATTATCTGCGATTTCCTTTACTCGCACTGTCTGATCTGAGAGACCTAGATCTATATTTTCTTGTTGTGTTTTGTTTTCTTGTTCAGCTTCTGTTGTGTATAACACGAAATGTAGATGTAAACATTACTCTGAAGACACAATCAATTCAAAACCATATGATAATAACAATTACGGTATACAAAAATACACAGTAAAAACAAGAGGCCCAAGAGGCCTGTGGACGCTCTACTGGCTAAATCGGGGGATTAGGTTAAGAAGTCGGGACAAAAATTGTGTATTAAACCTTTAAAGAGGCCATAACTCCACCAAAAAATCGTTTAACAGGAACAACTAAGCTTGATACAGATCAACCTTGCCAAGTTTTTTCCGGCCAGGGGTTCAGCTGACTCTGCCAAAAATCTTCCAACTGGAACATGGTGATGATATGCACAACTAGGTTTGGTACTGATCATCCAAGCAGCGTTTCTTTAAAGTTCAGTGGAACTAGTCCGGACAAAGTTTGTGTAGCAAAACCTTTAAAGGGCATAACTCCACCAAACATATTTTAACCGCAACACGGTGATGATATGCAAGAAGAAGTTCTTCTCGTAATATGTAAAACAGATCCAACAAGGGCACCTAAGCTCAAATTTAAAGAAAAAAAGAGTTTCCTATGAGACAAAAACAAGAGGCCAAGAGGGCTGTGGACGCTCTACTGGCTCAAGATAAAGTGTATGTATAAAGGGCCGTAAGTCTTTAAAAAATCATTCAACAGAACATGGCAATGACAGGTGCAACTAGACTTAGTACTGATCATCCTCGCCAAGATTCGCTGAAATCTGGCAAAGAGTTCAGAAGACTCAATCTGGACAAAGTTTGTGTATTAAAACATTTGAAGGGTCACAACTCTGCCAAAAATCATTCAACCGAAACTAGGCTTGATACTGATCATCCTTGTCAAGTTTCGTCTGTATACAGCCAGGGTCAGGAGAACTAGCCAGGAACAAAAATTGTAGTATCAAAATCCTTTAAAGGGCCATAACTCTGCCAAATATCTGTAAACCGGAACGTGACGATGACATGCACAACTAGGCTTGCGCTGATCACCCGGTAAAGTTTCATTGAAATCTGGCGAGGGGTTCAGGAGAACTAGTCAGAACAAAGTTTGTGTATTAAAACCTTTAAAGGGCTATAACTCCGCCAAAATCGTTCAACTGGAACACGGTGACTATGTACAACTAGGCTTGGTACTGATCATACCTGCAAAGTTTCAATGAAATCCGGCCAATGAAGGCCATTTCGTCTTGATGCTTGATATGATAGCATATTTCAGAAAATTAAGGGCCATGACTCCGACGTAAATGTCCCATCTGGATGGTTTTCGAACTTGTCCAGGCTTTCATTGATATTAACAATCTAGTAAAGTTTGATAAAGATCGCATGAAAAATGAAGGGCCTATCATCTTAACGAGGCAAAATATAACATTTTTAACTAAATCAAGGGCAAAACTCATCTGTTACTGGTCCCATCTGGCTGGTTTTCCGAAATTGTCTGAGCTGTCATTGATATAAACAATCAGATAAAGTTTTGTAAAGAGATGAAAGATGAAGGCCCTATCGAATTAACGAGGCAACATACAGCATTGTGAACTAAATCAAGGTCATAACTCGCTGTTACTGGTCGATCTGGCTGGTCGTTCGGAAATTGTCCGAACTTTCATTTATATAAACACTCTGGTAAAGTTTGGTAACGATCGGATGAAAGATAAAGGCCCTACCGTCTTACGAGGCAAAATATAGCATTTTTAACTAAATCAAAGGCAATAACTCCGCTGTTAATGGTCCGATCTAGCTGGTTTTCGAACCTGTCTGAGCTTTAATTGATATGAACAATCTGTGCCAAGTTTGGTAAAGATCAAATAATAAATGACAGTGCTAGAGTGTTCACAAGGCTTAATATGGCATTTTTCAGGCAAAATAAGGGCCATAACTCCGGTGAAATTATTTCGACTCTTGCCGGTTTTCCGAACTTGTCCGAGCTTTCAATGATATAAAGACACTGGCAAAGTTAAGTAAAGGTCCGATTAATATTGAAGGCCAAAACAACACAGAAATATGTAGAGTTTCGAGTGTGTGTGTGTGGGGTGGGGGTGGTGGGGGGGGGGGGGGGAGAGAGGGGATAACATATATGTGTAAGAAGCTATGTGTAAGAAATTGACCAAAACAACAGAGAAATATGTAAAAAATGAGTTTCGAGTGAGGTGGGGGGGGGGGAGGGGGGGAGTGGAGGGTGGTGGTGGAGAGGCATTGAATGAGGTGGAGGAGGCAACATATATGTGTAAGAAGCTATGTGTAATAATTTACCAAAACAACACAGATATATGTAAAAAAACAATAAACATTAAATAAAAATATTTCATTTCGAGCGTGGGAGCGGGGTGGGTTAGGGGAGTGGCGGCAACATAGCTATGTGTAAGAATTGACCAAACAGCACAGAAATATGTAAAAACAAGGTGGGGCGAGGGGGGAGAGGCGGGGGGGGGAGGGGGAGTGCGGAGTGGGCAACATATATGTGTAAGAATCGACAAAAACAACACAAAATATGTCAAAAAAAAAAGTTAAAGAAGTAAAAAAAAATAAACAAATGTGTGGAGGGGTGGCCGGGGGGGGGAGTGTGGGGGCTGGGGCGGAAGAGGGAGCCATGCCCCAATATGAGTGAAGTATGAATTAAGATGCATAATGCTATAAGAAATCCCAAACCAAATTTATAGATCTGCCTTTATTGCACATGTTATGGGCCATCACTATTTGGGTTCTATGGGAGCCCAGAATTTGCAGAGACAAAATTAATTACCAACCCTTTACAACATACTATAAGGAAACCAATTCAAAATTTAGTTCAGCTAGGACAAGAAATGCAAGAGATATAGACCTGTAAACACACGCTTACACGCAAAATTGATGTGAAACAGACACATTTTAAGGGCAGAATTTGGTTCCATTGGAGCCCAGGGGTTACAGGAACCAAAATTACTTAAGCAGCCCTTAAGATAATGCTATAAGGAAGCTAATGGCCAAATATGATCTGTGCTAGGGTAAGAATTGTAAGAGATATAGACTTGTAAACACAGCTTACACGCAAAATTTGCTGTGAAATGGGACACATTTTATAGGCTATCATAATTGGGTTCCGTGGGAGCCCCTGGGTTACAGGAAACCAAAATTGCTTATGCAGCCATTAAGATAATGCTATAAGGAAGCCATGGCCAAATTTGGTTGTGCTAGGATAAGAAATGTAAGAGATATAGACAGCGCCTATACCTGTATTGAATACATAGCCAAACACAAGTAACCATCAGTTATCTATGCATTGAGAAGAGATAAAGAATCTTCACGAGTGCATAGCATAAGTGAAGATAATAAAGTTTTCTCATTTTGCAATAACAAAACCAGACATTCTATTACAAAAACAACAATTTGTAATTTTGTAATCTTCTGTTTATAATATACACACACACTAGGGGAAAATATAAATATGGTAAGGTGTTGGAAGGTTTTTGAATATTCTCAGTCAGTATTTCTCATTGACGGAGAGGTATCATGTCAAATAATACATAAAGGCATCTTACAACTGTTTTCAGAAGGTTTTAATACCATCACAAAATAGTCACCAATATAGTTAACCCTTAACCCGATACATATATATAATGGAC
>JAWPHD010015745.1:0-53567 GCA_037043455.1 Cyrtodaria siliqua
TTTATTGTCTGGCTGGTTAAAGCGTTTTATTATTCGATATTACCTATAGAGTCTTTGATTCTCAAACGATGTAAGTTATATATATATACCTGGTGATCAGAGGTTCAGAAACGTTTAATATGTTGTAAATTTGGCTGTAGTTGGCGGGTTATTTTAAAATTTGTATAACAAACACCTAAAAATCAACAGTTAAACCGTAAGATTCCTTTTCTTTTTCTTTCTGTTTTTTTTTTGCAATTTGTCGAAAATGCAGTGGTCTACTTTGTGATTTTAGTTCGTGGATTTATTCAATATGCGATTTGTAAACATGGTTAAGTCTTTATAATGGAATACCTTATCAAAAGTCACATTCTCTGTATATTTCAGTTCGCTTAAAACATTTGAAGTGATTTTATGAAAAGTGTACAACTTCAAACCATAAACAAGAGACCCACTCGCCTTATCTAAAAGTGCTCTCATGTTTTAAAAACAACAGCAATTCTTTATATAAATCTGTGAAACTGTGACAACCGTAGTGGCCATATTTGACCCCATTGTCGCCATTTGAACAAACTAGGTAGGATCATAAGCTTATGGTATATGCGAACTATTATTTAGCTTTTGAAGTATCAGAGAAGCTGTTTGAATATGTTTTACTATATAATTCAATGTTATAGTGTGACCCCCGAGACAGGGCCAAATTTGATTCCAGGCTTGATTCAAGGGACACCATTTAAATTATTTGGTACAGGACAAAAATCTTAAGCTACATGTAGCTTATAACACCTCTAGCTCTTGTAGTTTCAGAGAAGATGTTTATAGACGTTCCTACATAACTCTATGTAAATATGTGACCCCACGGCACCGGGCGAAATTTGACCATAAGATCACCATTTTAACAAAATAAATTGGTAGATATCGATACTCATATGCTACATGCATCGTATTAGACCTCTAGCTCTTGTAGCATCAGGAAAACGAATATTTTTATGGACTTTCCTATATAACTCTTTGTAAAACTTTAACCCCAGAACTGGGCCATAGTTGGACACAGAGTCACGATTTTAACAAAAGTGACCCCTGGGGCGGAGCCAGATATGACCCCAGGGTCAACATTTTAACAAACTTGCTAGTGGATCATAAGCTTATGCTTCATGCACAATATGGGACCTCTAGCTCTTACAGTTTTAGAGCAAATCATTTATTTTTTAAAGATTTCCTATATAACTATATGAAAAAATGTTACCCCCGGGGCTGGGCCATATTTGACCCTGAGGTCACTATTTTATAAATACTTCGAAGAGGACCCTAAATGTATAATACATGCAAAATATTATACCTGTAGCTCTTCTAGTTTAAGCGAAACGATTTTTTTTAAAGAAACAAGAGTTTTTCTTAAAAGGGGAGATAACTCTAATAACAGGAATCAGCTACCCTGTTCACACATGCTATCATAGAGTTTTTGTTTATCTACAAGGTAATCAATAACATGGTACTAGTAAGAATTTGTCCCTTGAGATGGTAACAAAAAAGTGTATGGCTCACGGTCTATATGGCATTAGCGTCCTATTCTGGAACTATTCAAACACGCCAGCATGCGGTTGCCTTTATATGAGCTATTGGCGTTGACCTTCCAGCGTTCAATGTACTCTCTTTTTTTTACATTCATAACATTTTCAGTGGGAGTAAAACCGCCGCCGGATCTATTATGTCCCCATATATGGGACGGCTTTAAAAAAAGGTTCTTTATATATATAAAAAAAGCAACAAAAAAAAGGGCATCTTCTCCTCCATGGTCATCTGATAGTGAAGACTAACAGTCTATGGCACTAGCATCCTGGAACTAATCAAACACGCCAGCATGCGGTTGCCCTTATATGAACTTCGCCAGCGTTAAATCTACTCTTTTTTTTACATTCATAACATTTTCAGTAGGACCATGCCACCGTACCCACCACCGCCCACCCACCCCCCAAAATAAATCCCACACCGACCAACCCTACACGTTCGCTAAAGTAAAACTGGTATTCCGCATACTCAAGGCTCTGGCTACGTACTGCATGGTCATTTTGTACTAATTTCACGGTTAGATATGTAATACCTTCACCGTCATGGTCACGTGCTTAGCAACACTACTGGCGAGTAAAATTCAGCTCATATTTTCCTCAAAAGGTGTTGTTTTCCTTTGATTCCTTCATTTTGAGAACATATTAGAGCAATAAATTAATCAGTAAAACATTTTTTGAGACAAAAAGTGTCTTAGACTCAGAGTTATGAGCAAAACGTGCTTAAAATTAATGACATTTCAAGACAAAGGTAGGTTTTCCCTACATTTTTATGCATGGCTTATCTGGACTAAGGTATTAGGTTGACCTGAAAAATAAACTGGAAACCGGTTACCGAAGGAGGGTTGCTGGACTAGCATGATCCAAAATCTTGCATTCAAGTGATTTATTATTAAAAAATCATTTTATCTTTTCTTATATTCCGTATTTAAACGGCATACATATAGCCTTTGTGGAACGCAATTTATTTTAAAATATTCACTTCAACACAAACATCAATAACATGTTTATCATTTAAGTTAGATTGCAAAACATTTCGACACGATCCAAGTCAATAATTATAAAGGAAATTTAACTTAAAAATTGCCTATTTTCCGTCTATAAGGCGAGGTCGTTTTAAACAGCATACAGAAGATTCGAAGCGCCAATTATCTTGGAATTTTTACTTGGACGCAAAGGTGTCAACAACTGATTAACAAGCAAACCGTTTTTTACTTTATCCAGAGACTTGTATGCAACATGATCCATTATTCATATTCATTTGTATATTTCGCTCATTTTACGGCAATAAGGCGAGTGTCATTTGCGGACGTAAATTATTCCGGAATATTCATTTAAACACATACATAAATTACAATTCATTAATTAATTTAGATAACGAAACATTTTGACATGATCCGAATTCTTGCATCCATGTAAATAATTATTGAAATCCATTTTTATTCTTTGTATTTGTTTACGTCTTTAAGACGAGGTCGTTTATAACTGCATATGGAAGATTTGGAGCACAAATTATTTCAGAATATTTACTTGAACATAAATATCAATTACACGTTTACCAATTAATTTAGATAGCAAAACACTTTGACATGATACGAAGTATCCAAGTGATTAGCTATTTAAAATCACGTTTATCTTATGCTTATTATCCGTCTTTAAAGACGATATAGTTTTTAATGGCATACAGAAGCACCATATGGAACTGCGGAGCACAAATTATTTCAAAATATTCTCTTGAATACAAACATCAATTATATGTATACCAATACATATCTTTATGCAATTTAAAACGACCTATCCTTATGATCCAAGTCTTGTATCTCAATGATTCATTATTATAATGTATGTTGCTCCTTTGCTGATTTTTCCGTCTTTAAGGTGAGGTCGATTTAAACGGAAAACAGAAGATTCGGAGCGGAAGTTATCTTGGTATTTTTAACTGGGCGCGAAGATGTCAACAAAACATGCATACGCTTGATTAAAAAACAAACCGTTTTATCATTATTCAGATGCTTGTATGCGAAGCGTTTTATTATTAAAATTCCATTTTTCTTTTGCCTGTTTTAACGTACATAAACAGCATATATAAATAAGGAGCACACATTATTTCAGAATAGTCACTTGAATACAAACATGTTTATGGTTACGGTAACCTTGATGGAGTAGCTTTTCATAGAGAGTTATTATTCATGAATATGTAAATTCAATTAACTATTACTGTGTATGGAAATCATCAGAACGCTCTATTACTGTGGTTATGTTTGACGGCATTGGCGATTCCATATAGCGTATATAGTGCTCAGTGAAGCGTAAATTTGCTGTACCCCTCGTGTATGGACATAGTTGTGAATTCCATTTTCTGTATACGTTTTGAAATCGATATGAAATGTGTTTTGTTCTTATAAAATTCCAAAAATGTTTTGTATAAGTGTATGAGTTTGTTATAATGTGCGTAAAGGTAGTTTAGATTTCACTGCTCAAAACGTTTATAATCGGGAGGTGTTTGATGAAAGTAATGTATTATCGGAAGAGCGTGACGTCATAGCTTCTTTGTTGTTTTTGGTGTTTCAATCGTGAACGCTCGGCCAATCCCGTCATTCTTCGGGATCCAGCCTCGTGGGTATCATGGCGTGTCGGTATGTTCAAAATCGTTACATTCTGTTAGCCGGAAGGCAACGGCACAGAAACCAGTGCACTGTTGCTAAGCTGTTGCTACATAAACAATACGGACGCTTGCCACACGTGTTGATGTATAATTTGCGTTGCATGTTTGTTATTTACAATACAGATGAAGGTTTTATCACTGCTTTCACGTAAATAAACTATAGATGGATCAATCGGCTAAATGACATTGCAAAATGTTGAAGATAACTTTGATTTTGAATGCAAATCCGTTTTGGCGGGAATCTGACGCGCGTCACGCTAGTATGACGTAACCAAAATGGAAACCTGCGTATTACATTCGAGTCATGCTGCGAAGCAGTGTACGAGATGTTGCGAATGTTGGTGCTTATGCGGCCATTTTATATTTCACATGTTCAAAGAGAGAGACATTAACATTTTGGAGCATATACAAGTAATCGTAAGCAGAAAATGTGTTTTAATGTGCATTCTAATGGGTATTCAAAAAGGGAAACAAGGGCTGTGCTGCCAACTATAGACCCATATCATTGACATGCATTCTTTGTAAACTTATGGAACACATAGTTGCTTCTAATATATCTAAGCATCTCAAAGATCAAAACATACTATATGACCTCCAGCATGGTTTCCGTGATCGTTGATCCTGTGAAACCCAACTTGTGCAGTTGATCGATGACCTTGTCAAGAAACTCTCGCAAGGAAAACAGACTGACCTCATATTACTAGATTTCAGTAAAGCGTTCGATAAGGTGACACACTTGAAGTTATTGCACAAACTACTTATGCATGGAGTGAAAGGAAAGGTCTCACACCTCTATTATCTCCCTTGAAAGCTCACGGACCTAGAGACAAAAGGAAAACAGAAAATAATTCTAACTTTTTCTCTATTGTAGGCAATTTTTAATTTGACAAAGAGGTTTTTCTTTGCTTCAGCATACATCTGCAGTGTAAAAGACTGATGATACAGAAAATCCCACGTTGATATGAAGTTGCATTCAAAATTCATAAGCATTTGACCGAAGCACCACAAAGTCAGCTAGATAGTGTATGAATTTGGTATTTTTCATAGAGGTTGCATAAATATGAGCGAGGAAAAAAACCAACCTGGCTAATGTTTGTATTTTTTTGTTTTATTTTACAGATCTTAGCAGTCCTGAAGATATTAAATCAACAACAAGGTCTGCTGGCACGTTTTGAAGGTCATGTGTTGGAAACAGCTATACAGTAACCCTATGTGAAATTAATTGTGGTGTGAGACCTGAAGCAGCACATGGAATTTGTCAACAGTCAACAGAGTTTGCATCGTGATGCAGGTAAGGGACCCTGATTTGGCATTTTTTTAGAACTATTTTTGTGTCAGCATCATTTGCAATGGCAGCTGAGGATAATTTAGATTTTTTTAATAAATATTTGATGATTTTGCAAGCCAAGATTGACTATGGCCATGCAAACAACTATCTCGGATGCATGTTTTGGGACGAGTCCCAATTTGGTGTGAAACAGACCGACTTTGGAAGTCCGAAATATGGGAGACAGCAAATAGTTTTGCCAGGTGGGGAGTCTACCAGCATGCATGCTCACAGACTAATGTATATTTGCACGCATCAGTTTTTGTCACCCCGTGAATCGGGAGTAATAGACGTTTCCCACCTCTGCCATAACTCATTGTGCATCAGGTCGGATCATCTTTCGTTGGAACCACCAGCTATCAACACCAGTCGCAAGAAATGCAAACTTAGCCATGTTTGCAGTGGTCATGGCCAGTACCAACATTGCTTATTTTAAGGTTAGCTTTATTTCATAGTGGGGATGACAGACAGACTTTATCACTGATTTGTTTTTACCCCACCCACCTTGAGTTATATGTGTTTGCTAATTTTATGCTTTGGCGTAGGATATGATTTGTTTTGTGTTGCAGATGTTCCCCAGAGGCATGGAATGATTCTAAAACAGTATGTTCTTCTTCTAACAGGTTGTTACTTACCATTTGCAAGAGGAGGTGGTGAGGTGGGTGGGGAAGGTTGAAGCTCGTCTAACATGCCTTTCTTATATGTTGCAGATTCATGCTGTTCATCGTACTTGTTAAAGTTCGCGACACGTTTCATTTACCTTGCTGATTTGTACTTCTGTGTCCTTTGGCGGGTTCTGTCATACTCACTTTTCTTTTGCAGACGTTTCAGAGCTGTGAATGCCTTGGTTCGAGCTGGAAGTGGAACTCCCAGTGCCACCATCTTCGCCATGTTGGAGTCAGCGCGACCCTCATTTACTCGAAGACCTGCGCTAAACTCACGAGCTTTGGCATTTCGTGGGTAAGTCGTGTCTTTGGGATTGGATGTATTAAAGGCTCGGTTGATTGCTTCATTTTTGTTTGGTGTGCTCTGGAACCTAGTCTTCTTTAAACAGTCATCTCCAAGCCTCAACGATAATATCGCCTCTCTTAACAGTTTTCTGTCCTCAATCGACATGTCAAAATATTTTGCATTTCCTGGAATAAAGTCCATCTTCCAGTTGAATGGGGGCTTACCGGAGCACGCAAAAGAAAGTTTCGAGCAGGTTTCTCCGCATCTAAACCATGGAGATATTTCACACATTGATAAGAATGATATCTTTACACGGTATTATATGTTTTGAATCATTCCAGTTCTCTTTCGGGTATCTGGCATTGATTTTTCTTTATTTGATATCTAATTGATATCTAGTTGATATCTAAAATGTATTGGATATCATTAATGTTCCACTATAAGATTTGTAAGTGTTTAATGAAGAAAGTGACATGACTGTCATGTTTTACATATTCATAAATGACCTTTCATTGTAAAAAAAATGGTCTTGATATCTGGATATCAAATATCTGATATCTCAATTTTTTATTTTTTTTTAGGTATCTAAAATGTTAACGGGTTCAATGGTTTACTCCACATGTGAAATATAGCGTCTGTTGTGGTTATATTAATTATTTAATTAAAGTTATCAGCATTCTTATTTCGGGTAACTGTTGAATATCATCTTTTTAGTGAAATTAAATATTTTTAGCTCTACTGATCCGTCCGTCCGTCTGTCTGTCCGTCCGTCCGTCCGTAAACTTTTTTTTGTAACGACTACTCCTCTGAAACTACAAGATGGATTTTCATGAAACTTTTCAGAAATGTTGCCCATGATGTCTAGTTGATCCTAGCAATTCATGTTGATGTGAAATCCAAGATGGCCGCCAAAGCTAAAAATAGATTTTTAAAAAACAAGTTTGTAGCGACTACTTTTTTTTTTGAAAACTGTAAATGAGATATGGGACTTTTTCTGACATGTCGAAAATTATTTTGATTCGACATTAAACATGGCTGCCAGCTGCCATCTTTGTTTGCATAGAGTTAAATAATAAAAACTACGCGACTACTCCTCTGAAACTACTTGACGAATTTTCATGAAATGAAACTTCACAGGAATGTTGCTCTTGATGTCTAGTTGATCCAAGCAAAATATTTTAGGCCGGGCGGAAATTCAAGATGGCCACCACGGCTAAAAATAGATTAAAAATAAATAAATTGTAGCGACTACTTCCTGAAAACAAGAAGTGATATTGATATGGGACTTGTTCTAAAACGATCATGACATGAGGTTGGTCATTGTCGAAAATCATTTTCATTCAACGTTAAACATGGCTGCCGCGGCCATCTTTGTTTACATAGAGTTATAAGCTTGTAGCGACTACTCCTCTGAAACTACATGACAGATTTTCAAGAAACTTCACAGGAATGCTGATCTAGCTATCAGATACCTATCAGTAGAGCTTTTAGGTCATTGTGGTCTTGTTTTTAGAATTTAATCTCGTTACCATGGAAACCGATTTTTTTTTTCTTATTTAGGTTACACTGGTTTATCATTTATGGTACCAGCTCATAGAATAATATTATTTTAATCATACTGTATTATAGCAGGTGACCTAATGGGATTATGGTGAAAATTTCATGAAGATTCAAGCAAAAATAGTGGAGTTATTACAAAAATACTATGTGGGGTATAATCTCTTTATGTACTTTTATTTTGCAGCGAGCACTTGTGTAATAACAGCGATACACTGACTCCACAAATTTCAATTATTTCACTTCTGCATTTGATGGAAGCTTCCTTTTGGTCTTATTTTATAGGTATTGCATAGAGCTATTGTATGTATTGTTGTAAATGATATTGCTTATTTTTTTTTGGCTCTTCAGGTCTCACACCTCTATTATCTCCCTTGAAAGCTCACGGACCTAGAGACAAAAGGAAAACAGAAAATAATTCTAACTTTTTCTCTATTTTAGGCAATTTTTAATTTGACAAAGAGGTTTTTCTTTGCTTCAGCATACATCTGCAGTGTAAAAGACTGATGATACAGAAAATCCCACGTTGATATGAAGTTGCATTCAAAATTCATAAGCATTTGACCGAAGCACCACAAAGTCAGCTAGATAGTGTATGAATTTGGTATTTTTCATAGAGGTTGCATAAATATGAGCGAGGAAAAAAACCAACCTGGCTAATGTTTGTATTTTTTTGTTTTATTTTACAGATCTTAGCAGTCCTGAAGATATTAAATCAACAACAAGGTCTGCTGGCACGTTTTGAAGGTCATGTGTTGGAAACAGCTATACAGTAACCCTATGTGAAATTAATTGTGGTGTGAGACCGAAAGGCACTCGACTGGGTTAGAGTTTTTTAATTGGAAATACGCAGACGGTCATTATTGATGGGGAATCCTCCACAGAAGTCCCCGTGACATCTGGGGGTGCCCCAGGGATCTGTATTAGGACCTCTCCTATTCCTTCTCTATATAAATGACCTTCCTGAAAATATCAAATCACAGGTCCGTCTGTTTGCTGATGATACAGCCGTCTATATTACCATCTCTAACCCAGAAGATGGCGCCACTCTCCAAAGGGACCTTGACACATTACAAGTTTGGGAGAAAAAGTGGGATATGGAATTCAACCCTGACAAATGTCAAGTCATGCATATTACAAGGTCCAGAAACCCTATTCCAACCAAATACTCACTCCATGGTCAAACCCTTGAAAGCGTGGATCACGTGAAATATCTCGGTGTCACGCTGTCCTCAAATAGGAGTTTCAACCGCCATATTGATAAAGTCTCCACCATGGCTAATAAAACTCTAGGGTTTCTGAAAAGAAATATAAAGGTCAAACAAAAAGGCGTACGCGAAACAGCCTATTAAACCTTAGTAAGACCCCAGCTAGAGTACGCCTCAACAGCCTGGAGTCCATACACACAGACTAACATAAACAAGCTCGAGATGGTCCAACGAAGAGCTGCTCGCTGGACACTAAACAATTTCTCTCCCTATGATAGTGTTACTGAAATGCAAAAATCACTAGGTTGGAGAGCCCTCGAGCAGAGACGAGCTGACACCAGGCTAATCATGTTTTTCAAAATCTACCATGGCATAGTTGCAGTTAATGTCCCATCATACTTCAAGGAACCCCTCAGACCGACACGACACAGCCATCCACTCTCGTATTGCCAAATCCACACCAACTTTAACTTCTACAAGTATTATTTCTTCCCACTGGCTGTAGTTCAATGGAACCGGCTTCCATCCAGCGTGGTTATGCTGCCAACCTTAGACAAATCCAAGGTGGCGGTAAGATCCCTAGATCACCCCATGACGTAGACAGTAAAACACTGTGTTTAACCCTTTACCTTATTTCACACTACTAAACATGATAATTTCTATTATATTTTACTCCAACACTTGTCCTTTCCTTTCACACTTTTACTTTTATCTCACTAACATGCACTGACACGCACCTGCATATAATCCTCGAGAGGGGGTTCTGCAGTATATGAAGATAGAAGATAGATAGATAGCATAAAATTTACATTGTCTTCTGTTGTACGTGCCAAAATGAAGATAGACTAGCAGACACTTGCAGTTGATGAATTTGTTTCTGTTTCAGTTTTCGCATAGCGTGACCTAGTTTACTGCGTCGCAGTAGTTGACACAACTTTATTTGTTATTCAATCTGCATGGTTAAATATGGGAATGCAGTGTGTTTACAAACATTACAGTGACGTTTCTGTTTTTCATTTTGTTTTGTATTTGGTAGCTAAAGTAAAATAATAACAGAAAACCCTGGAGGGTGTCCTTTTCCCGGTCATATTTTCTGTTGCGCGTGTGATAATTTGTGTTTAAGCGATTCAACGAAGTGAGTCGTAGTAAACACATGTATTGTAAGTATTATTCGAAACTTTATCATGTGTTTTGAAGTGTACTTTGTGTGCCTATGCGATGAAGTGAGATACAAAATTGTGTATTTTTATGTTTTCATAACGTTGTTCATGCTGTTATTAGAATGGAATAGAATATTTTTTATTTTGAGATACAATATATAAAACGTGGCCTCCATATAGTGCAAAGGGCCGACAAGTTGGACACCTTTTACATAAGAAAATGACATGGATTCAAGATGTGAAAAGACAATTTTTTCTGGTTTCTGCTTTTAATCAATGTAACGTTACGCGGTTGTTTAAATGTGTTTCCGCATGCAGAATCAACCTGTTAGATAGTTCATAAAATACACGTCGTATACAGTGAGTGCATCGTCCTGCGACGTAACTAATACACTGGATTTTTATAAATGTACAACATAACTTAAGTGAAAAATTATTATTTCTTATTCATGTCACGCAAAAGTGTTTATTCCGAAACACATTCTAACAAATACATTGGTTTAAATGTACATACTATGTACAGAACGGCACCACATAAGATGTTTTGCGCAGTGATGTCATTCAAATGTTTACACACGGTCAGGTCATATGCGCATTGCTGTGAAATCTTAATTCTGTTTATTATACATGTACCTTTATCCATGTAAATTTGCATTGTCTTCTGTTGTACGTGTCAAATTGAAGATAGGCTAGCAGACATTTGCATACTGCGCTTGTTGACAAAACTTAAATTTGTTATTCAATCTGCATGGTTAAATATGGGAAGGCATTACAGTGACGTTTCTCTTTTCATTTTGTTTTGTTTTGTATTTGGTAGCTAAAGTAAAATAATAACAAAATACCCTGGAGGGTGTCATTTTCCCGCCATATTTTCTGTTTCAGTGCTGGGTGCAACGAAGTAAACACATGTATTGTAAGTACTAAGCGAATGCGAAACTTGCAATCAGTACTGTTATTCATTCGATCTTTGGAGATCGCTGAGCCCGATACTTATATTTAGTTATTGGTGGTACATTTTCAATTTCTTTTGTTTTCTTATTTAATTTTGTATTCGGTGGTTCCACTACTCCGGCCGATAAAAGATTCTGGGTATTGTTTAACCACTTATAGGATATGTTGTCTGCTTTTTAATTTAGTCTTTTGGCTGTTACTTGTGATACGCAGGCTTCATAACCGCTGCTCCCAACTAAATTCCATGATGTTTACTTCGCTCTTCGGGGCATTTAATTTTATTAGATACTGGGACCATACGCCGTACGACATGGGGAAGCATATAACTACATGTCCACCGCCGTATGCATGCCATCTTCGGGATGGTTAAAATTGTGTACTATTGCTTTTATGAATATTGAGTTCTGCTCAACCCGGGGCTAGAGGGCGTGAGCGGTAGCTAGCATATTTCAATACCGCTCATGAACAGTTTCAATCAAACAGAGACTGCAATATTTCGTACGTGTCGTGCTCGGCCGTTTCCAAAGGTCCATTATCATACTCTTTTTTTATCATTTTACTATGTTTTAAAGGCATTTCTGTAGTTTGTCATGCGCAGCATTTTGGGCGACTTCTCTTCTAGTTGTATTTATTGTCTTTTTTTTTTCTTTTTTTTATATATATTTTTTATTATTGTCTTTATTTATAAAAAAAAAAAACTGTTATTAGAAACATACATAAAATAGGAAAAGTATAGCATTTTGTAAAAATTTAAGCATAATGGTAGGGTTCCAGAAACCAATAGTAAATCTCAAAATGCATGTTGATCTATAAAGTTAATTGCATATATTGTCTTACTATATGTTCAAATAAGTGCCTAGGAAGTTTGAACAAATTCTGTTATTAGGAACATAACAAAAAAGGAAAATATACCATTTCTATATAATTTCACACAAAACTTGGCCTTTTAGCATAGGGGTAGTGTTTCAAAAAAAATCTAAACAAGCATCGGGGCCTAACATTTTTATTGCACATTTTGTTTTTATATATGTTAATCTATGTGCTTTGAAAGTTTAAACAAATTCTCTTCTTGGGAACATACAAAAAAAAGGAAATTGTATCATTATGGGCTAATTTGTGCATAAATTGTGGTATTGGTCTCAACAGATTTTGTAAAAAATATAGGTTTTACATAAAGATGAGCTTTAAATGTTATTATAATTAAATGTTCTTTACTTTAATACAATTTTAGCAGAATTGTGACCAATGAATAAATGATTAGACTTCAAAAATGTCTTATTTAGCTATTTCATGGACTTGTTCAACTTTTTGGACAGATTGACATGATGGTGGCATTACACATTATTTTTTTTAAAATTTTAACAATTATGGTGACCTACCATAATTTTTGCATTTTCTGTCTATATATATAACATAGTTTTAAAGGTGAAATATAGCGTGTCTTTTGAGCATATATTCTGAAATATATGTATATAATATACAATCTGTTCAAATATTACACTTATTGGTTGTCCCGTTTTGTCACAGTAGCCAATTATATCTCATAACGCACACGCTCCGAGTTTCGCCCTTTTTGAAGACAGGTACGTGTCACGAGACCTATGACGTCATTGGTACTAAGAGATTAGCGGCTCCGCATTAAGTCTGTATTTTGTCTATGTAGAAAAAAAAGAGTATGATAATGAACCTTTGGAAACGGCCGAGCACGACACATACGAAATATTGCAGTCTCGGTTTGATTGAGACTGTTCATGAGCGGTAGTGAAATATGCTAGCTACCGCTCACGCCCTCTAGCCCCGGGTTGAGCAGAACTCAATATTAATAAAACCAATAGTACAACATTTTAACCATCCCGAAGATGGCATGCATATGGCGGTGGACATGGGGTTCATGGCTTCCCCATGTCGTACGGCGTATGGTCCCAGTATCTAATAAAATTAAATTCCCCGAAGAGCGAAATAAACATAATGGAATTTAGTTGGGCGCAGCGGTTATGAAGCCTGCGTATCACAAGTAACAGCCAAAAGACTAAATTAAAAAGCAGACAACATATCCTATAAGTGGTTAAACAATACCCAAAGCCTTTTATCGGCCGGAGTAGTGAAACCACCGAATCAAAAATTAAGTAAGAAAACAAAAGAAATTGAAAATGTACCACCGGTAACTAAATATAAGTATCGGGCTCAGCGATCTCCAAAGATCGAATGAATAACAGTACTGATTGCAAGCGCGGGGAGACGTGTTACTGCCGCCACACTGCACAAGCAACGCCACTGTGCTATAAAAAATAGAGTATGATAATGAACCTTTAGGATTACGTTTTATGGTACTTGTTAAAAATGCCGTGTCGTGTGCTGTTGCTGGGTGCAAAAGTGTGCATAAAAAAGGACAATATAATAATATCAGTTTCTTTCATAACTAAGATTAGTAGTGTGGTTGGACCGCTGCCGACGAAAATCGTCTCGTCAAAAAAGTGGGAACCTTCGAAAGATGCGCGTTTTTGTAGTAACATTTTAAGTTGAATTCGTGGGAAGTCCATCCTTTGGTTTCTTTTTCGTTGAATTTGGAGAACAGACTGCCATGCCGATTAAAAAAAACAGCGGTACCAGCAATATTATAAAAATGAGAAGTGCCTAACGCTGTCGTCCCCGAGCAAGTTTTATACGCTGATTCAACCGGCGTTGAGGAGTAAATTAATAAATGAGGTAACATAAAAGTTTTTGTTCTATTATCTTAGCACTTCATCGGGTATACGTATGCTAAATTGTAGAAAGGTATATAGTCTTAGATCTTTATATACACCGTGATTGTTTAGCTGTTGAATTAAAAGCGTCTTTACGTGAATCAGTCAAGAGCTGATGGCGCTAATATAATGTAGCCGTCTTTTTCAAAAGATCGCTAAAAAAAGTTCAGCATATACATTTAAATGAATCCTGTGAAAGAAACACTGTCTCTTTGTTTCAATTCATATTTTGTAGGTTTATTTATTTTTTAACTATATACCCTCATCCGCCAATAGTGTTATATATTTATATATATTTATATATCGTCGTCCGTCTACATATATCGGTCTCTGGATTAAAAAAATATATGACAAAATACAAGGCAGAAAATTGATAATGTTACTAGCTATAATATTAGTTCAGTAATGTTTTATGGCAAAACAATAACGGCTCTTAGCTCATGCAATAAGTAAAATAAGTACCTTACAAGATATACTTTTTATATTACGGTACATTTGATCTGTTGGATCTGTCGTTTCGATCTTCACATGTACATAATACATAATATCGTGTTCATAATACATTTGGCTATATTATTTAGATCATAGTATGTTTATCTCTTTGTGCGCGATAATCTATTTTCCCACGCATCATATATCCGTCTTGTGCAGTACGCGGCTCGCCGCGGCGGTATTACACCGCTCACGGAATTGCAATAAACAGGAAATGTGTCATAAAACTATGTTTCTCTAAATGGTGTGTGCTTTTGTCACATACCGACGTATGTACACTAATTAGGCTGTACTTCAATAGGGGACCGCAATCGTTGGTTAGTCGGTGTGTGGTATATTGTTAGTTGGGGGCACGTGGAGGGCGTGTCATACTGCAAATCCAAATCTAATACGTGCCACTTCTCGAGTGTTTTGGTCACCAAGTGGCGGGGACTTATGGCATACATAAACTCCCTGGTACTATAGATTTTTTTTTTCAATTATGTGAAAAATAAAACACGTACTAAATATATTTTTTCAATGTCTACTTTTCGGCAAAAGTAAAGTCCTTATTATCTGACGCTCGTATTAATGTACAAAGATTAGACCTTGTCCATGCATTCGGAATAACTACTCAACTTTTATAATCGGTCACCCAGATTTTTTGAAAATAACCTGAATACTAAAAACTGGAAATCACCGAAACACATACCAATAGTTTATCAAAAATGTAATCTGCAAAAAATGATTTCCGATTACATTGTTAATAAACTTAATAAAATATTGGTATGTGTTTCGGTGATTTCTACCTAGGTTACCGATTATAAAATTTGAGTAGTGTATATGTACCAAGATATGCGGTGTTGCCGGTGACTTACTGTCAGAATTTCGATAAAAAAACAGTTTAATTCCGACATTTTCATACACCATACTGTTTTTGCGCGCTTTCCCTATGTACTAATGTAATTTCAGTTCTTGTTTTTTTGTTCCCAGTGACGTCCGGTTATACGAGGAAGCGTTTCCCCTCTTAGATTTGTTTCCTCTTTTTAGAATGCCTGTTCGCCTTTTCGATTTTTATCTTTCAAAACATATTTTCACTAAACTTACATCAATAGCATAGTAAACATCGTATTTATAATGATATTTAATAATTAAAAACATATCAACAGCGGATGTGTTGATTTAGGACAATGTTCATCTTTAAAGCAAATCTCTTATGCAGAAAAAAATACTTTAAAATGTAGTTTGTATGTCTATGCGATGAAGTCAGATACAAAATTGTGCATTTTTATGTTTTCATAACGTGACGTTTGATCATGTTGTTGTTATTAGAATGGAATAGAATATTTTGAGTTTGAGTGTATGGTGTTCAGTTACGTCTTTTTCAACACATGTAAGGTTATATATGACGGTCGATTTTTTTTGTGGTGGAGGCAGACCACCCACTTTTCCTGGGTAGAACCGGTACTCTACACATCCCGCCATCCGTAAAAATCGACACTTCACTTACAAGTCGAGCTCGCAGTGGGATTCGAACCCGCAGCGGTGAGAGGCGAAGGTTTATAACGCACCGTCGTTAACTATTCGGCCACAATATACAAAACGTGGCCTCCATATAATGCAAAGCGCCAAAAAGTTGGACACATTTTACGTAAGAAAATGAAATGGATCCTAGATGTGAAAAGACAATTTTGTCTTTAACGCTATGACATACCGCTGTTGTTTAAATGTATTTCCGCATGCAGAATCAACCTGTTAGATAGTGCATGAAATACACGTCGTCAACAGTGAGTCCACTTCTGATATGCATCGTCCTGCGACGTAACTAATACACTTTATTAGCCCCCCACCGGTCCCGGACCATATTTTCAATACTATAAGACTTTGAGATACCAAACTTGGTATGTTGATACATCTTGGGATAGCAGTGTGTCGCGTAGCAAAAAAAGGTCACTGTGACCTTGACCTGTGACCTCTATCAAAGAAAATGCTTGTCCGGACCATATTTTCAATACTATAACACTTAGAGATACCAAACTTGATATTTGAATACATCTTGGGATAGCGGTGTGTTGCGTACCAAAATAAGGTCACAGTAACCTTGACCTTGACCTGTGACCTCTTTCATAGAAAATGTTCCGAAAATGCTTGTCCGGGTCATATTTTCAATACTCTAAGACTTTGAGATATCAAACATGGTATGTGGATACATCTTGAGATAGTGGTATGTCGCGTTTCACAATAAGGTCATTGTGACCTTGACCTTGACCTGTGACCTCTGTCATAGAAAATGTTTGTCTGGACCGCTTTTTCAATACTTTAACACTTAGAGATACCAAACTTGGTATGTGAATACATCTTGGGATAGCGGTGTGTCTCGAACCAAAATAAGGTCATTGTGACCTTGACCTGTGACCTCTGTCATAGAAAATGTTTGTCTGGACCGTATTTTCAATACTATAATACTTAAAGTCACCAAACTTAGTATGTGAATACATCTTGGGATAGCGGTGTGTTGCGTACCAAAATAAGGTCATTGTGACCTTGACCTTGATATTTGACCTCCACATAGAAAATGTCTGGAAAATGTGTGTCTGGGCCGGTGGGGGACTATGGATTGCCCTGCAATTCTTGATGCTCTTGTTTTTATAAATGTACAACATACCTAAAGTGAAGAATGATCATTTCTTATCCATGTCTCGCATAAATGTTTATTCCGAAAAACATTCAAAAAATACATTGGTTAAAATGTGCATACAATGCATTGCCAGAACGGCACCACAGAAAGTGTTTTGCACAGTGGTGTCATTCCAATGTTTACACATGGTCAGCATGGTCAGGTCATATATGCGCATTGCTGTGAAATCTTAATTCTGTTTATTATATCTTTATTCATGTAAATGTATTTAAAAGTGTCATAAATGTGACATTCAGTTGATGATTAATTATTTGTTGATTATGCAAGAGCGTTTGTTTCGAGTTTTGTTGTAGTTTATTTGGGATATTAGTTTTTAACCGAGAACGGTGTGCAGCGTGAAATTGTCATTAGTCTCTTATGAATTCTTTGCCGGATTTCAAAGAATCTTGGCGGGGATGATCAGTACCAAGCCTAGTTGAACCTGTCTTTGCCATGTTCTGGTTGAATGACTTTTTGTCCTTTTAAGGTTTTAATGCACAACCTTTGTCACAATTAACTCTCCTGATCTAGTTGTTGGATTTCAACGAATCTTGGCAGGGATGATTAGTACCAAGCCTAGTTGAATATTTCATTGCCGTGTTCCAGTTATGATCAATTAAAGGTTTTAATACACTAACTTTGTCAGCGATTTTTTTCACTATTTTGGGAATGGGTCCGGTTCCGATCAGGAATTTGAGGGCTTTCGCTTGCAAATTAGGCAAGTATAAACCATTCATTTTTTAATTCTGCCTTTAATACTCTTTACAGTTCGCTAACACTGCCATAGACCACGGACCTATGTTTTTTTGCCTCATTAGAAACAACCATTTCATTCAGGAATTATTGCCTTGAAATTGCAGAAAAGATGTGTATTGGCATTGCCAATATAGGCCTAATAATGACAAAGAAAATCAAGATCCTCCCCTGGCCATTTATTAGCTCCACTAATGAAAGATCAGCCTACTCTGAAATGACTGCATGTATTTTCATGAAACTACAGGAATGTTTCCCATGATGTCTAGGTGATCCTGGCACAAACTCACGTTGATGCGAAATGCAAGATTGGCGCCAAAGCTAAAAATACTTTTTTAAAGAACAAGTTTGTTGCGACTACTTCTAAAAAACTATAAGTGATATTGTTATGGAACTTTTTCTAAAATAATCAACATGACATGATGTTTTGTTGTCTAGCCCTTTGATCTGGTCCTTTCTTTCGCTTTCTCTCACTCCGTCTTCCACCAGCTCTGCTTTTGTCCCTCCTACTGGATGGTGATCTGTTTTGATCTACTTTCTGCTGGAGCCTCGCTGTATATTCCGTTTCTACGACGACTCTCTCTGTTCACCCGCAGTTCACCTGATGTTTCTTTTTTTTCCTTTGGATTGCACTGTTTCTGGGACATTGCCGAAGGCAGCTGACTTGTATATGGCTTTAGAATATTTTAGAATATGTCTATGGTTAACAGACTGTGAATCATGTAGTCGACAATAAGCATGCATTACAACTTCGATTCCTAGGGAACCCGTCTAAAAAACTTGAATGATATTAACACATATTTTTCAATGTTCAAAGCTTGCCGTTTTATTGCCTCAAATGACGTTTTCGTAGAGCAGTCTACTAAAGTGTAGAATGCGGCAATATTTCCGGGATCTTCACGAATGGAATAGGTGCAAATCTGTATGTTAATGAAATAATACCTTTTTATGGAATAATACCCATTTATAATGCGGTATTCTCGTAAATACCGCCGTGTTATACACTTGTCGATGGGTTTATTCGCTGCCTATATGGTTTTCATAATTGCACATGTAATGGTAAGGTAGCAATGAACAGTTTCTTTGAGTTTTTCACTTTGATAACGCAATCTTATAATTACACATGGTAGCAGCAAGACGTCTGTTGTAATGCACACGCATCCCTTACATGTAAACACCTGTATTTCTGTGCTGATGTGTACTTCTAGCAAAGGCTGGTCCAAAGTTGAACTGTAATCAGTATGTAAGGCAAATCAAGGTATTTGAACAGAGAGAAGCGAGGTCGCCCACCTTGATTCAAATGTTTGGTAGGAACAACTGATGGTAAAACTCGGGAAGAATGTGTCTGGTAAGAAAAAAAACGGTCGTGGCGTGTTTACGTCAACATCATTTTTCAATATTGTTTTAACACCCGTGACTTGATATGTTATTATGTTAAACTTCGTGTCCAGTCCCTATCCAGATATCTGCTATTTCCTCTCGGCAGCTATTTTACGCTTATGTAAAACGTTGCTTGTATTATTGTACATTGCTGTGAAACAGCCTCCCCATAGTACTCTAAGTTATTCTATTCAAGCTACTATGCCACTACTAGGCTACTGGCCATGGCATACTTTAGACGCGCCATACGAATTTCTGTCTACACCTTCCCTATCCCTATTCGGTGAACGTCGGCCTAACATCGTCACAAGACAGCAGTGAGCTACTAACTACTCATGAAGCAAATCTGAGGGCTGATAAGGTGGATATTTGCCGAAATGGTGATGAAATTAATGAAACATGAAATGGAGAGACCAGCATCTGGCGGGGTTTGAACCCACGACCTTCCGCTTGTGGGCCCAGCGCACTACACTGTGCTATAGAGGCCTCACAGCATGACATGATGTTGGTCCTTGTCGAAAATTGTTTTGATTCGACGTTAAACGTTGCTGCCAGCGGCCATCTTTGTTTACATAGAGTTTATAGTAAAAACTGGTAGCGACTACTTCTCTGAAACTAAATGACTGATTTTCATGAAACTTCACAGGGATGTTGCTCCTGATGTGTAGTTGATCCTAGTAAAATCTTAGGTCAGTCGATATTTCCCATCATGGCTAAAAATAGCTTTTAAAAAAGCAAGTTTGTTGTGACTACTTATTGAAAACTGTAAGTGATATTGATATGGGGCTTTTTCTAAAATGATCAGAATGACATGATGTTGATCCTTGTCGGAAATTCTTCTAATTCGCCTTTAAACATTGCTGCCAGCAGCCATCTTTGTTTAGGTAGAGTTATATAGTAAAAAGTTATAGCGGCTACTCCTCAGAAACTACTTGACATATTTCATGAAACTTCAAAGGAATGTTGCTCCTGACGTCTAATTGATCCTAGCAAAATTTCAGGTGGCCCAGAAATTCAACATGGCCGCCAAGGCTAAAAATAGATTTTCTTGAAAACTAGAAGTGATATTGATATGGGATTTCTTCTAAAATGATCAACATGACATGAGGTTGGTCATTGTCAAAAATCATTATGATTCAACATTAAACATGGCTGCCAGTGGCAATCTTTGTTTACATAGAGTTATATAGCAAAAGCATGTAGCGACTAATCCTCTGAAACTACTTGACGGAGTTTCATGAAACTTCACAGGAATGTTGCGCTTGATATCTAGTTGATCATAGCAAAATTTTAGGTCAGCTGGAAATTCAATATGGCCGCCACAGCCAAAAATAGATTTTTAAAAAACAATCCGTCCGTAAACTGTTTTTATAGCGACTACTCCTCTGAAACTACTATATGGATTTTCATGAAACTTTACAGAAATGGTACTCATGATGTCTAGTTGAATCCAGCAGACATTCATGTTGATGTGAAATCCAAGATGGTCACCAAAGCTAAAAATATTTTTTTAAAAAAACAAGTTAGTAGCGACTGCTTCTTGAAAACTATAAGTGATATTGATATGGGACTTTTTCTAAAATGATCAGCATGACATGATGTTGGTCCCTGTTGAAATTATTTGACTGGACATTAAACATGGCTGCTGCGCCCGTCTTTGTTTACATATAGTTATATAGTAAACAATTGTAGCGACTACTCCTCTGAAACTCATAGACAGATTTTCATGAAACTTCACAGGAATGTTGATCTAGCTATCAAAAACCTATCGGTAGAGCCTCCAAATCATTGAGCTCTTGTTGATGTGAGTTCTGGCCCCTTGAATATTTTTCAAAGAAAAATTATTTTGCATGCTATTTCCTATAAAGATTTTCCCCAAACTCTGTGAGAAGCATCAGTATGAAGTGGAACTGCGCATATACATGTAGTCGTGGGGTATGCGTTTGTAGGGGTATTACTAACCTTCAGTGATATTTTTTTTAATCTACATCTTTATTAATTTTGCCTAGTTTTGTACACTCTTTTTGTGATGTCTTGGCCATCTCTGTAGTGTAAGGAAACACGCTTTTCTTTCGAGAAAAGAGATCCAAGTTCAAGTCTTGGCAGGGACCTAACACACCGAATTGTACATACAAAATTTATTTTTTTCACATCAATAATGTTTTTTTTGTACAGCATGAACTTAAAAATATGTACATTTGATAGTCATTCATCATATTATTACGGTATGTAAATTGTAATTATTCATATATATTCAGAGTGTGTTTTTATAAAATTGTACATTGAAACATTATTTATAGTCAAAAGAATACACATAGCCGAAACTCAGCTATAGCGAATTGTCGGTTTTAAAAGGTTTTTTTCGTCTAACTCCTCCAGTCTTTACTTAACTTAATATAAAAATAGCGAATAAAGCACTTTCTTGGTCATAGCAAAGCACTTAAATTTGACGTTTAGTTTCAAAAAAAACATTTCATCTTTATTTCGCTTTTCCATTTTGTTCTCGGTCGTTGCTACACCAAATAGAACGCACTATTAATTTTACACAAACAAACCACACATGATGCTGTTCCAATGCAATGAATTAAAAAACAAATATGTTCTACAATTTGCATTTTTAATGCCGATCGTCGTCATAGAATATATTGTATACAATGACTTTTCTTGTTAATTATAGAAATATTACGAATATTATAGCCCACAACTCGAGTACAAGCTCTAGAAAAACGAATAAAGTTGAGACACATAGACCCCATAAGAAGTTGCACGGGAAACATCCTTAATAGGGATAATTAACAATATCAAAATTAAAATCATCTCTCTTGTCATATATTTTGCTTATTATTTCACCATTTTCAATCGAGAGATCTAAATCAAGAAAAGAAGCGTTATTATCAGATATATTAGCTTTGTTAAACTGAAGTTCTTTAGGATAAATATTATTAACCATAGTTGGAAAGAAAGGGTTGTCAATGTTCAATATGTCATCCAGATACCGGGAGGTGTCATTAAAGGCTTGCACCTGCCTGGGTATGTGGTGAAAGACTCAACATCAAATCTCTTTCATAGCAAAATAAAACCAAATCTGCGACAAGTGGTGCACAGTTCGAACCCATAGGGATACCAACACATTATCTATAAACGACGGTTCCATACCTGACGATAATATTATCTAATAGGAAGATGAGTGCTTCACAAACTTCATAGCAAGTCCACATAGTATAATTGTCCAAACTGCCGTTAGTAAAAAACGCTTTAATATTATTACATGCCAAACATGTAGTATTTTCTCTAGCGAATGTTGTTTCAATAAGAGAAATTAGCTTGTCTTTCATAAGGTGATGTGGTAAGGTTGTCTATAGTGTAGAGAAGTCATAAGTGCTTATTGATTGATATCAAGAACGTCTGCTCAATTTTTATAGACCAAAAAAAATTAATCTCAGAGTTTTCATAACTTTTATCACAATATAGTTTAACGTGATCTTTCAGGCAGTAAGACAAGACGTTAAAAGTTTGGAGATGTTTGTTGTGGTGCAGGCACTAGAATTCAAAATAAAGCGAGCCTTATACGGATATTTATATAATTTAGGAATCCAGTACATAGTAGGCAGTTTATTTTGCTTATCGTTTACACCAGCCTTGCAAGTAGTGCACCGAGTGATATGTGCGGAAACAACATCCTCCTCAGTAGAATTAACTGGAATATACGAATTGGTGCTGCCGAGTTCCAGAGATAAAACATTGACGTAATGTAGGCGTCAAACAATAATTACATTATTAGCTGCTCTATCTGCAGGAACTACAACAAATTTATTATGAAATTCCTGAATTCCCGATTTTAAATTACGAAAGGAGGAGTAAAGAGGGGTTAGCATTATAAAAGTTAATACGTGTATCTATAATTTTAAGAACTGACTTTTTCCAAGTAGAAAGCGAGTTTGGGTCCGCATGTTCGCTACGACAGCATTTTATACTAAAAATGGAGTCTAAATGGAGGCACTAAAATCAATAGTTGAAGGTAATCTATATTTCGAACGTTTCGAAAACAAATGCCGAATACGTTTATCAACAATATCAAAATTACCAGTGATGACATGACCTGCTGGAGCATAGCAAAATTGTGATGTGTTGCATTCACATTCCTTAGGAGTATTATGTACTATATCAAGGTCAGAAACTATTTCTTTTAGTTGAAAATAATATTTCCAATAGGCTTTTTATGCTTATAACAAATTACAGGACTTTCGGAATTTTTGAAATATTTTGGGATAGAATCAACTACATGAGTATCTCGAAAATATATAGTAGTTTTAGAAAATGCCAGACTCCTTGTCAATATGGGGTCGGAGAACATGTTGTGTGTAGCTTTGAACTATGGTAGCAGTGTTATCCAAGGGATCTGTACGAATGAAAATTTTGTCGGCTTCCTCGTCGATCAACGTTAGTGAAGAAATGGACAAAGAGGTAAGTCGTGATAGCATAGAGTGCTTTCCAGAATGTTTAAATATAGTATGTAAATCAGCGACATAAATAATTACACGCGATTTACGTTTGATGTTACCATTACGCCTAAGACCATGAGACCTAGTTTTTCGCTTTTAAATAGAAAATACAGAAAAAAGTCAATATTAAGATCTTTAGAAATAGTTCCTTCTTGATAACTATTGTCATTAAGGCCGAGTGGATAAGGTGTCTGTAAGTTTTTCATCCACTTAAGTTCTGCAATATTTCTAGCTTTTATTTTAAAGCTTTAAGTAGCATCATTATCAAAAAATATATATTCAACCGGTTGAACAGTTATGTTATTAAAAGTATGACTTAACTGGCGAAAGTGTTGGTACAAGTATTTTTTTAACTTTTTAGGATTACTTGCATTATATTTGTGTTCACGAAATCGAACTTTTAAGGATCGACCTGTTTGTCCAACATATTGTATACCGCAACGTGGTGCATTTCAAGTCAGAACATAAATGACGTGAGATGTACGTCAATCAACATTTGAAGCTAGACATACATTAAACAATCTACCATTAAAAGCTGATTTAATGGTAGACTTGCAAGATAAATAATTGCAACGACTGCACCTCTTAGCCTTGCACTTATAAATAGAGGGAAACACCCTGCGTCTTGAATGAACTAAATGATTTTTGAAAGGAGACTTTATATGGTATTTCCACAAAACAGGTGATCCTAGAGGAGTTACGGAAACTTGTGACCATTATTAAAAATCCTAGAAATATGAAGGAACATGAAACGAGGTTGCCGAATGAAGATTTAAAGGTGTAAGGCGTACATATGGTTTAATTCTAAGCAATGAAGAATTATTTTGTGGAATTTGTATTGATGACGCAGAGTGTAACCGAAGAGGTGAAAGATTTATTTTCAGAGTTTTAACTAATAGACTCATAATTGTTTTTTGGAGAGTAATACCATTCTGTGAAAAGCGAAATAAGGGCCAATTAGTATTTATTATAGATACGAAATAGAATCGTATCAAAAATCCATAAGAAATAATATTAGTAAACTTACGGACTTGACGTTTATTGAAAAGTTTATCAAGAACGTCTCCTGAATTTTTAAGAGACCAAAACAAATTAATCCAATAGTTTTCATAAGTTTTAGCAATATTGTTTGACGTGATCGTTAACAGCAGTTAGACAAGAAGTTAAAAGTTTGGAGTGTTTGTGGTGGTGCAGGCACTAGAATTCGAAATAAAGCGGGCCTTATACGGATTTTTATATAATTTAGGAATCCAGTACATAGTTGGCAGTTTGTTCTGCTTTTCGTCTACCACAGCAATGAAAGTTGTGCACCGACTGATATGTGTGGAAACAACATAATCCTCAGTATATTGAACTGGAGTATACGAATTAGTCATACCGAGTTCCAGAGATAAAACATTGACGTAATGTAAGCGTCAAACAATAATTACATTATTTGCTGCTTTATCAGCAGAAACTAAAACACATTTTTCAAAGGTTTCAACAGCATGTGAGTTAATGTATTTGTTTTGCCGGATCCGAAATTACAGCATATTAATATTCTAAAGCAAGAGTCTGGCATGAAGTCGTATATCTCCTTGAAATTAACTTGTTCTACCCTTGTCATAGTCTGGAATTTCCATATAATAGCAGATTAACCTAATTATTATAAGCCAAAAGTACATAACTTAACGTATCTTATCTTATTTTTATCTAACCTTTATTATATATGTCTTTGTTAAAATGAAAAGAATTAGAAAGTAAAATGCAAAAATCAAGTGAACTTGTTAAAGATGTTGAAAATAAAATTATTCAAAAAATAATAGAAAAATGAGCTAGTCGTGATTTATACAAAGAAATATTTAAACCAGTAACTAGTGAAATAAAAGAGCAGTCCGAGCAGTTAACTAAACAGATTGCTACTCTTCCAGAAAAAAGTCAACAATTAGCTGCTTTTCCAGAAATGAGCCAACAATTAGCTACTCTTCTCTTCCTAGAGCCATAGGCGAGGAAGCACAAAAAATAAATGTATCAGGCATGACCTCAGTTATTTTCTAAGAGCCTGTGCCAAAAGTAATTACTGCGGAATTGATATAGATGTGCTACAGAAATATGACCTCCCATTGCCATCGAAACTAATTACGAGTGATAGAGGTGAAACAATTAGAGATGCTTCTAAAAGAATCAAGGATATTGGAGGTTCTAAAGCTAGTCTAACCAAACAGATAACGAAAGAAACAAATACCGAGCAAACGGAAAACATTGAACAAGAAAGAGAGGGTTTACAAGGAGAGACGGATTAAAGCATTATAGAGATAGACGTCGAAGTATGGAACAGCATGTTCCTGCTGTTCAGGCAACGGATTACAAGAAAAAACTAATTCTTATAAAGTTAGTAAAGTTGGCCATTACGGCACGTTACAAACTATTTTGCCTGAACTTACTGGTCATCACAAACTAATTGCTAGACAAGGAAAAACAGTTATATTAAATCAGAAAATAGACAGCGATTTTATTGGATTGATAACAAAACGCTACAATAATAACAAAACTTATTCAAAGCTGTCTCAAAAGGTTTTTAAGAATCTGACAGAATTATCTGGTTTACCAATTCATAACATTTCTTCAAAGTTTAAGAAGATCTTAGGAGGCTGCGTTGAATATTACAACAGTCCTGATGACTTGGTTAGTGGTTTGGAGTTAGTTTGTGGAAGTATCGAATCAGGAAATAATAGTTCACAGTTAATAAATAAAGGTATTATCATAATTGATGAATTATTAAAATTAGGTGAAATATCACTTGGAGAACATGAACAATTATTTTCTAAATATTTTAACTAACTTTAATCATACATAAAAAACAAAGAAGAATTAATTGATCACTTTACACGCTTGTGAAAGCGTACAGACATAGTTATAAATTGTGTGATATTATAAACACAACATTGCAAATTACCAGTGGAATAATTGGTTGTGGTGCTATTCTAGCATTAGTGTCAGCAATTCCTGTTTTGTTTTCGTGGCTGTAGTTGGTGCAGTTCCTTCAGTAGTTGCCGTTTTAGCGAGTAAAACAAGAATAGCAGAAAAAAAAGACTTTGTTGAAAAGAAATATAAAACGATCGGACAGGGAAAGTAGCATTCAAGGAGGACAGTAAACCACAAAACACAGAAACAAACACTCAAACAGACAAACAAGAAGGCAAAAGCAATAATAAATGCAAACGACATCACAAACACAAAAAGAGTTGATAATAGGGCTACCGCCTTGGAACGGTCAGTGGCAAAGTAGGCCACTGGGGGTTTAAACCGGTTCTAGGGTGCACCAAACCTCACACTTACCCTACTGTCATCCCATTTAAACAGGACAGTGTAAATAAAGAAATCCCCGCCATGATCCAACAAGGCAGCATCAATAAGCAATATAAGTAAAACACAAATATGCTCGTGTAAATATAATACAAAAAAACAATAGCCTAGAAAGCCACAATGAAGGTACTCAATGACTTTGCAGAAGCCAGAGCAGTAAGAGAATAAACCATTAAGGGCACGACAAGAAAGATCATGGACAAACATCAAACGCCACCGTCCCAATGGGCTTTAGGTAGGCGTCATCACAGGGTCCACAGCCTGTCCGGTCATCGTACAATTAAAGAGGAAAGCATAGTGGCGAACTGTAAAAGGGTCCACCACCAAGCATGCAGTACGTTGCAAAATAATAGGGTCGTAACCTCTTTTGATAAACTTTTTAACAAGTTTAACAAAGATAGTATGAAAGTGATCATGACCTAGAATCTTACGAAGTTTATAAATCACATCACCATAGAAGTCAGGTTGTGATAGTCCTTGTCGCAGAAGAGTCCTTAAATTACTTTTATATTTGGAAAGAAGATCAGGGTTACGATAATAAAATTTTGCAAAGGTTTTACGAAGTTTGTGGTAACGGTAACCCTGATTGAGTAACTTTTTAGTTATACAAAGATTACGAATATTAAAGTCCTCAACTCGAGTACAAGCTCTAGAAAAACGAATAAGTTGAGACACATATACCCCATAAGAAGTTGCTCGGGGAACATCAAAAGAGTTTTAAACAACGGGTTTTAAAATGAGTGTTGATTTAAAAACAACTTTTAAAAAAATAACCCATGATAATGACAAAACTGCATATAAACCAGCTTATTTTACTTCCAAAGCAATATTAATTACAAACAAAAATGAAATTAAAGACGTACTAAATAAATCATCCGAAGAAATTGTAAATAGAGTTTGAAATTGGATTCAAAAGTGGTTGGCAAATTAAACTACATAAATCGGGTAAAGTATAAGCCTTTAATAGGTAGTTCTTATTTAGATTACCGAAAGAACTTGCTAATGCTAACAAAAAGGCTTAATAAATATAACAAATGAAAACGATCATGAGTGCTTTAGATGGTGCCATTTATAAATTTCCTGTTGAAAGAAATCCCCAAAGTTGAAGCAAAGAATATCAAATTATACAAAACATATTGGAGATCTAAATTACGAAGAAATTACATTTCCTGTTACTGTAAAACAGATTCCAAAAATAGAAAATCAAAATAATATACGTTTTAATATATCCGGGTATAAAAATAAGCAAGTATATCCTTTGTACATATCAAAAAAATAAAGGAAAAAGACTTGTGACATGCTTTTAATTAAAAATCATTATGTGTGGATAAAGGATTTTGACAGGTTAATGTTTAATCAAACACAGTATGAACATAAAAAAAAGGTTTTGCAAAACACGCTTTCTCAACAGAAAGGGTATTATAAAAGCACGAGCCTGATGTCTTATTTCCCTTAACGGTAAACAAGCAATAAAAATGCCAGAAGAAAATGAATGAGAAGGTTAAGTTTAAAAACTATGACAGGCAATTCATGGTTCCGTTTGTTATATATGCTGATTTTGAAGCAATAATTGAAGACATTTCTTTAGCTCTTGATAATCCTAAAAAAATCATACACAGATGCATATCAAAAGCATACTAATTGACGGATACAAAGTCGTTTGTTGTCATGATGATACATATTCTAAACCAGTTGTGACATGCAGAGGACCAAACGCTGTTTATAAGTTTATAGAAAAAATGATAGAAGAAGAAACATATTGCAGGAAAACTATGTCGCAGCATTTAACAAAGATTTGGTGATGACAGAATCACAAGAAAAATAATTTAAGGCATCTAAAAAATGCCATAATTGTAATAAGAATTATGTGAATGGAGACAAGATGGTTAGAGATCATTGTCTCATAATTGGAACGTTTAGAGGAAGTGTTTATGAATCGTGTAATATTAATTTTAGATTGACTAGAAAAATAACATGGAAAAATACATGGCTTTTATGGCTTTTATGCTAGGAAAAGATTTGGTGTCTATTGATAGTTTTCAATTTATGTCTCAATCACTTGATAGTTTATTAAAAAAACATCCCGTCATTTACATATACATCACATGAGTATCCTGGTGAAAAGTTAAGGGTTAGTAAAAAAGAAAAGTTGTTTATCCTTACGATTATATGATTAGCTTTAAGTGTTTCAAAGAAAAACGATTACCTGATAAAGATAGCTTTTATTCTAAGTTAAATGACGAACATATTTCAGATTATGAGCATGCAAAACAAACATGGTAAGCATTTAATATTAAAAGCATAGGAGAATATCATGACCTATATCTTAAAACTGTTTTTGAGAACTTTAGAAAGATGTGGCTTGAGTATTACAAATTTGATCCTTGTCACTACTTTAACAGTCCATGATTACCTTGGGATGCATGTCTTAAGATGACTGGAGTTCAACTTGATTTAATAACTGATATTGATTAATATTTGTTCACAGAAAAAGGACTAAGAGGTGGAATAATTATATTGAAAATAGATATTCAAAGTCTAACAATAAATATATGCAAAATTATGACAGTGAGAAAGAAAGTAAATACATAATATACCTCGATGCAAATAACTTGTATTGATAGGCTATGTCACAACCGCTGCCTACTGGCAACTTTAAGTGGGTCAGTTACATTGAAAAAGAAAAATCAAACTGTATTGCTGAGTGCAATCTTGAGTATCCTGACAAACTACTTCACTCTCATAATGACTACCCTCTTGCTCCTGAGAGATTAAATATAAAAGATGAGTGGTTGTCAGATTATTGTAAAACTTTAAAGGAAAAGTTTAAATTAGGATCTAGTAAAGTTAACAAACTTGTTACAACACTAAAGGATAAACAGAAATATGTTGTGCATTACAGAAACTTGAAACTGTATGTAAAGTTTGGATTAAAGATAACAAAAAAATACATAGAATACTACATGAGGAGGTCCTTTTAAGATATGCAGCAAGACCTTCATTTATTTCTTGTAAAGCGTTTAATGACATTTTTTGCTATAAACAGAATAAAAGAAAAACTAATTTTAAATCGTCCTTGTTACGTTGGTATGTGTATTTGACTTGTCAAAATACTTGATGTATGATTTCCATTACAACTACATTACAAATAAGTATGGTAAAAAAGCTAAATTGTTGTTTACTGATACTGACTCTCTGTGCTATGAAATTAAAACAAAAGATGGGTATGCAGATTTTTTTAAGGATAAAGAACTTTATGATAACAGTGATTATGATCCGAAGAATCAATTTCTTATTGATAAAAAGGTTATTGGTAAAATGAAAGATGAAACTTGTGGAATACCCATTGTTAAGTGTGTTGGGCTTCGAAGTAAGCTATATTCATACATGTTAGACAATGAGACTGGTACAAGGAAATGTAAGGGTGTTAAACAATGTGTTAAAAACAAAATTACGCATGGAAATTATAAGAACAGTTTACTTAAGGCAACAGAAAGTTACCATGAAATGAAAGTCATTAGATAAAAAAAACATGACCTAAACCGCTATATTATAAACAAATAGACTTTGTCAGCATATGATGATAAGAGGTATATACTAGATACTGGGCAAGATACATTAGCGTATAAGTAAATTCCATGATAGTGTATGATATGTTTAGCGATGATTAAGACTACTGCTTAATAATTTCAAATGTTTTAAGTTATTAGTTATTTATAAAAGGAGACGGTGGATTAGATAATAGGGATACTTGCATAGTTTTTCTCGAGCGGGGTTTACTCCAGCAATTTAAAATGTGTTAAAAGCTTTTAACGGTAAGCATTGCACCGTGTATGATGTGTTTAGCGATGATAAAGACTACTGTTTAATAATTTCAAATGTTTTTAGTTATTAGTTATTTATAAAAGGAGACGGTGGATTAAAATATTAATTTTGATGAACTGATACACCGGACTGGTAAGTAGTATAGATAATAGGGGTACTTGCATAGTTTTTCTCGAGCGGGGTTTTCTCCAGCAATTTAAAATGTGTTAAAAGCTTTTAACGGTAAGCATTGCATCGTTATTTAACACATTTTGGATGCCTGAGTTGTTGGGCCGGCGGGGTAAACTGTACTGGTACCGCTATTAACTATACTACTGACTTCATTTTTTAAACATGATCTTCTGTTGCGTTTAAACATCGTATGTAAACTCGATTTTGTACTCAAATACGACGCGCTAGATAAACTGTTTAACTCGGTTTCACTTAATCTGCTTCCACTTTCGGTATCATCTTCTTCACTCGATTGCTCACACAATAACCCTAGTTTATTATATACCTATCAATACTTATATACATAGTATCTTTATTTTTTACAGTGGAATACAAAAACCTGTATCACCTTTACAGGTTTTCTGAATCCGTATCAGTATGCTACTAAAAATAGATTCCGTATCACTATCCTACTTAAAATAGAACAGGGCAATTCCTAATAATGCTCGCATTTACACCAATTTGCACGAGAACGTCAAGACGACGTTACGTCAAGCAAACAAAACAAGTACGTCACACCAATGAACTTTAACTTGTAAGCTGTACAGTACGGGAGCACAGAAGTCATTTCACGTGCTTGAACCGCATAACTCAAACATAAATAATTGGTGTTGGGGGCAACGTAGTTCCCATTTTGCAAGCACGTGCAGATGCGCGGATTTTATAGTACTCTTTTTGGAAACACTAGTTTAAAGCTTATACTAGATAGCAAAGAAAACGAATCATATCAGAAGTCAGTTATTATGTCGGAGATTCATAAAACAATCGTGTTGACAGTTTTTATTGAGATATCATAGTCGGAAATCGCGGTACAAATGCGAAGATCGAAAAAAAACAGTTTTTGTTTTCTTCGAAATTGCCAATGTTTCAAAATGGGTACAAAAATTGTATATTCTTAAATATTGTTGAAATTGACAGGAGTCGAAGATCATTACCTGATCTACCTTTTTTGAAAATTTCTTATTTTTTCGTGAATATACATTTAGCGTGCCCGTTTTGAAAGTTGGTACCTGCATTTCACTCTTTCAGAGGCTATTCAAAATGGCGGCGACACAGAAAAACACCCAGCCCAGGGCCAGTCAGTCGCACGCCACAAACCCACTTCTCCCTGGACAAATTAACATCATAATGTCACACAGTCACAGAAACTAAATATTGTGAATTGAACTGAATGGTTATAAATATCTAAGGAATGTGCTAAAAATAGCTCACACACATTCAACGGTCAAATAATGTTGATCCGTGTATACACAGATAGATCGTATAGGGCCCGATAGACCGATGGATTATTTCAATTTATTTGCACAGGAGTATAATTAAAACAGTGTAACAATCACAATCGTATATAATTCCAAGTTTTGCATGAGTGCGTAATTTACAAACTACAAACAAATAGATATATTACAGTAGACAATGTAGAGAATTAAAATTGAAAAGTGGAACACACCAGCAAATGCCTGAAATGGGTCATGGCATTGTCTGCACTGTAGCCTATGTAAGTAAATACACTTTTAATTTCTGTATGACAAGTGTTTCACGTTGAAACATGTAAAACGGTGGTGGTTCATATATATTAACTTAATTCTGATATTTTTTTAGAACACATGAGTGATGAATTATTGATGAAAATGTAAGCCTTGAAAATCTACTATTTGTTCATGAATGCCACCTGTGACTTACATTTTGAACAGTGTCATCTTCTGGAAAGCACCACTTTCAATTCCAGTTGTGTTTTAAGTAAAATGTTATGGAATGCTGACATTGTTAGCATTGAGGAAGTTGGACAGAGTTATTAATATTAAAAGCAAATGAAAAAATATCATATATGACTTGTTTTTTTCAGGTCTGCTAAGTTAGCTAGAGGCAGTGTGAAGTATTACCATAGCCAGATTCAAGTCAAGTTTCCCAGTCTCACAGTATAACTACATCAAGAGCCTTGTATTAGCCAGTATGTAGGTAAGCGCAGCTTCAAAAAATCTATGAATTTATCAATGTATGTTCTTTGCAAAATATGTGGCATTGTGCACCAGTCCTGCACTTAGTCTCAGACTTTTTATACTAAAAATAAAAATGGTGTTTTACAGCACATCGGCACATAAATAGGTCATATTGTGCTTAGTACATATGTAAAATTAAACAAAATAAAAAGGTCCTTGTATTACATCTAAAATATTAAACTTAACCAAGACCCCGACTTCAGAGGGTCCCAAAGGGGTTTTGCGTGAAAACGTGATCGGGGTGTTTTTAAAAACGTGACACGTGAAACAAACAATATTTTTGCGTGATTGCGTGAAAATTATATCAGCGTGATCCGTGATTTTGGTCTTGGTAAAACGTGATCGCGTGATATGGTGACGTGAAGCGTGAATTTTTAGTCTTTTTAGTGTCCCTCCTCCTCCAAGGTATGTGAAATGTTCTCTTTCTGTCATAACTTTTATACCACATGAGATGCCAGAATGCTGTTGTCAATTTGAAAGCCTCAGAATACATCTGACGGCTCAAGTTTGTGTGTGATTGTGTGTGATTTTGTTTTGTTGTTGTTGTTGCAACCCACACATTGTACTAGAGAAGCTCGAGCCTATAGCGCTTCACGTCTGCTCATCCACATTTAACGTAAAATGTGAAAGTTCTGCTATTTTCAAGTGATCCTTGTTTTTATTTTACGTGATCACGTGAACACACCACCCCCCCTTTGGGACCCCCACTTAACATAATGTGCTGGCATGGCCCAGCAATAGCATGGTGGACGATAGCAATCTGGAGCTTCCGGTACAAGTCACACATGCACTACTGAGTTTCTGTGTTTTCGCGCAATACACCTTCCCTCAGCCTTGTTTGTTCCTCAGCCTCTTTTGTTGGATTGGGATTGAAACTGGGGAGTCTATCCTCCAAGCACGATAAACAACCATAGAAATTATTAATATATACATTAGTAAGAGTAAGACAGGTTCTCGAATTCCTATGTGTCATTTGGGGCGGCTCTTAATAAGGTATACCGGTAATAAATGTGTTGATTTAGCAGAAAACGATTATTTTTAATTTATCGTACATGTAAAAAAAGTTCTATAATCACTATTCATTTACATATTTCAATTCTACAACTTGTTACCTATTTAAGTTGAAACAAAATATCATCTATGTCATTTTTATTTTCAGAGCCTGGAGTCCTGAGATGCTGGGAGTTAGCTGAAAATAGTTAGTGAAGTCACAATATATATGGGAGGATTTTATTGAAACAAGTAGTCACATATAACTTTTTACAACATTAACAACAGAATCAGAAATACTTAAACGAACAAGAATAGTATATAATAACAAGATGGTGTACAATATTTTTTTATTTTTTTTTATGAATCATGAATCAGCAATAACTCATACGGACAGTACTAGCATCAACTTCAAGAAAAATATGTCTAGTAAGAGGATCACCAGTTCTGCCAGCACAATATCATATCAACATGCATATCCGACTGTTGACACAAGGTGGATCGATGGCGACATTAACTGGACAGTTCATTGGAGTGGCTCAAAATAAGGGCTAATATGAAAATATAAATGTGTTTCTGTTAATGTGACCGGCCGTGCCCAATTTATTTATTGGATTAAAATGTTTTCCGAATTGTATTGGATTATATAAAAGTTTGTGGAATAACAGATCGCAGGAGGTGTATATTACTGGTTCTACCCAGAAAAAAAGTGAGTGGTCTTCCTCACCAAAAAAATAACAAACAGATACATGTATATATATATAACCCCACATATGTTCAAAATGACTTGCACCATTTAAACAATACGGGCTGAGAGGTGCGCATATTAAAGGGACATGCAGCAATCTTTTTTTTTTAAACTCCAAAATGTTATAACTTATAATTTAAATATATGCAAGCGGGCGTAAAGTGAAAATAAATTATTGATTAATCAATCGAGGTGCAAATTTTAATGCTTGATAAATACTTGATAAATGCTGTGTGTCCCTTTAATAAATAAAAACAATTATTGTATGATGCAGTTTAATTTGTTATGTAATACCCTTTATATTTGGGATGTTTTGATGTAAATATTTGAAATAAAATGTTTTAAATCAAATAAATAATTCATTTTGATATCTGACTTGTTACATATTTTTTACTTAGTCATGAAAGATAATATTTAAGGCCTTAATATGTACCTTAAATGTTTATTGTTTACCATTGAATGGCGAGGCGGCATATGGAGTTAGTTGTCTGTGCGTCTATATCCTTCCACAGTTTTTAACCAATCTTTTCGAAACTTTACATGATCTGTATCTATGATGTCTAGAGGAGCATATCGATTTTGCATCAAAATAAAATTTATTTATGAATATATATTCTTGCATAGTACAATTTTCCACGGATTGTTTTCAGTGCGTTCATTCAAGTCCCATGGACATATTGAGTTATGGAGATGTTCTGTTGCCTTTTTTATATTTGTATACATTCTCATCTTCACCTCTCACCGCTGCGGGTTCAATTCCCACTGGGAGCTCAACTTGTCGGTGAGAAAGTGTCGATTCTTACCAATAGCAGTAAGTACACAATACTGGTTCTTCCCAGGAAATATGGCCTAAAATGTGCTATAATGACATAAAACACAATTCAACTTTAAAAATATAAAGTAAAAAAAATGGCCTTCTTTATTTTCCTTCGATGCTATCAGTATAAGTATTACGACAGTGTTTCTGTCTGATAAAAAAATCATCTTAGGTTTCAACCGACAAATGGTCTATATTTAAACTAATACATGTAAGATGGGGCCCTAAAACCCTTTTATGTGTGGGTGATATATTCCACGGTTGATTCATGATACTAGCATGGGACAGCCACAGTACATATGACAGTGCTGAGTGCAGTTGCGGATGAATTGAATTGAATATTTAACGGCTCATAAACACAGTACAGGTTATTTAGAGCCGCCCCAGACAGAGGGGAAGGATACATAGGAATCCGGGAACCGTGCCCTACTCTTATTATCGAATAGATTCCTATGGTTCTTTAACATGCTCGGATGATTGACCTATACGCGGGACCACCCTGTTTACGTCCCCATCCGACGGACGAGGCTAAGGGAATGTGTCTTGCCCAAGAACACACCGACAAAACTCAGTGGCACCACCTCCGGTTACAAATCCGCTGCGCTACTGACTGCGCCAAGTTGCGGATGACAATTAGACACTGGACAGTCTAGTCAAAAACACAGCAACAAATATATTATCTGAATATGTTTAAGAATGTATGCTTGCAAGAGCTTTCAAAAACAGACTTTCATGATTTTAGTTTGGGTGGGATGGGGATGGGGCGCATCCTTTTAAATCTCAGCTCAGATGCCCTCCCCCTCCTTCTTTCCATCCCAACTCCCATATTTAACAGTAGCGATTGTTACGTAAACTTTCCACATATGAGAGGGTGCCCAGTACTACCCGCTCCATCGAATACGCGCCTGCAGTTCTTGCGAGGTCAGTCGAGTCAAAATTACAGTTAAATCAAACAATTCGTATTTTCGTGTACTTTTGATAAAGAAATAACATGCTTTTCGTGATATGCAGCAAAATTCATGTAATGTGTGAGCTAAAACAACAATTCAAGTATCTCCTCTTATTTTATTTAACAAAAAACACACGGTTGTTGTCATTTTAATCGTATTCTAAAAATGGCATATTTTAGAGTTATCGCCCCTCGCTTTGACATTTTACAAGGCGGGTCTGCATTTATCACGCAGTAAAACTTCTAAAAAAAAAGTCGGTACAGCCGAAAATCACGAAACTTAAAGCGGAAATGAAATTTCATGATCAAAAATTGTCACAATTTTCCAAATTATGCGTTTTAAAAAATTCAAAATGGCGGACATTTTTTTTTTTGATGTTGCCGAAAGATGACGTATTACTTTTCGTTGTCAAGCGTGGTTGCGATATTTGAAAGATGTAGGAAAATATCAAGGCTGCTCCCGTACTGGTAGCTACTACCCCAAATATATTAAGAAACCTTCATTATTGCATACGTATGCAACAGAAATGTAAATATTTCTAGGAAGTGTGTATCACCTCTTGTAGGTAAATGCCAGATCAAGGATCACACTCGAGGCTCCGCCTCTATCGCGGTGATACAAACTTTTAGAACACGTTACTCTAGTAATAATCCTATTGTAACACCTCTTTTTCACTCATGTGTTCGTTATTAACTCCTCCAAAATGTCCTTCAAATACCTTCTACATTCATTCTCAGAAGGAGGACCTCTTTTTGTTCGAATTGTTACATTTTCTTTTGCATCGCTTCGATATTCGAAAAGTCGACGTCTTTCTTTATTTTCATTCTTTGATACAGAAGCATCAATTTTTTGCTGGGCGAGTCCGTCTTTGTTTTCCTCGGTGGACATTCCATCGGCCTCGCGTATAGATACGTCTCCCGTCTTTTCGTCTCTATTTCCCGATTCGTGAAACAAACTGCATCTGAGTCTCAACCAGGTTAATAGGTTCCATTTCTTAAGCTGATTGGCGATTGCTATGAGTGGGTCAGTCATATGATCAAAAACAGCATCTGCAAAATGTTTACAATTACTGAATAAAACATTGTATTCCTTTTTAAGTTCTTTCTCACGATCTAACCATTCAATCAAACCCTCTATACTATTCCATGCCCTGTCTGCATTAACTTGTGTAACAGGCAATCTTCCCTTCTGTCTGTATTTGTTTTGTACAGCATCTCGAACTGTACTTCTTTGAATAGTAATGCCCTCATAATTTTTCTCTATTGACCACCACCAATGTTTTGTTTCAAAGATGATAAACTTATGATGTAATAAAAAAGAAGTAAGTTGCCATTTAGAGAGGGGGTGTTTATATGCGTACACATTGAGTACTTCTTCTTGTACATCCACCAGATCCTTCAGTTTAGTCAGAGGTTCATTATCGTCGATTTCGAAGTCATCCGTTTCATTTTTGTCAGCCTCTGGATCAAAGTAAATCTTGTAGGTCCAATCACTTCTACCGTTGCCACTGCTACTGCTTTTTGATTTGATAACTGACATCCCTGGTAAAGCAAATATCACTATAAATAAAAAGAAAACTAGTATATTCAACATGGGATTCAAATACGAGACCTCCGAATTGACAATTCGTATGCAATATGTCATTTTGCCAACTGATAATTGATTTTGAGTTAAACTACTTCTTCATCTCATAATGGACTTTGGTTATTTCATTAAAATATACACAATATATGTTCAGTGTATACCTTGTGAAATGTTGTAAAATATATTTACATATTTGCAAAGGTTGGTATATGCATGTATTTAGAATGAATGAATGCATGGTGTTTTACGGCACGTTGACACATAAATAGGTCATATTGTGCTCAAAAACTGATGAAATATGAAGAAATGAAGGATTAATTAAAAATTAATGTAAATATATAAAAAGCATGTATTTAGAATCGCAACGAATAACAATAGAAACTATATAACAAAGGCTTGCGTAAACATAATTATATTGTTTAACTGACTGCATAGTCCAATGGTTAAGCATATGGATTGTCCATCCGAATGTGTACGAATCTCACTACTTTTCAGTAAAGGAATGTACATTTTTGATGTTACTTCGACGATCGCAGGTAACGAAATGAAAACAGTTTGCTATAATCCAGCCTGGTGTAAACCATTAGTGGCCTTTTGCAGTGAAAATCTTAGCAGCGGCACGAAAAAGAGTTTGCGGTTTTGCCGAGTTATTTATAGCGTTTACAAAATTCAGGATGGGGGATCACGTGGTTTCAAAATGGCGCAACAGACGGAAAAATATCCCACTTCAAAGTAAGATTTGCTTTATATATGTTTTCTTTATTACTTGAAGCATTTTCATGTAATATACGAGAGCGCAAAGTATGCAGACCTTTCTGCACTTTATTCCATAACTTTTATTATAGGTGAATGTTCTCTAGATTTTTTTGTTTAATCCACCCGCATTTCCGAAATGTGTTTTTTTAGTCGATCTCGTACTATTTCCCTCTTAAAATGTATTCATTTGCATCAGTTCTTGTCCGGCAACTTTGCTAAAACGGTAACAGTTGCATTCAAACGAATTGTTTTAATTTAAAATGTAATTGTACATGTCCCTTAATACATGTATGTATTTTTCATCATTGCTTGTTATTATGCGTTGTTAAACGCAAGACATGGGTAATAAATCGCGCTCTTTATGCGAATAATGTAACTATAATGTTCGTTTTCCTTTAAACTGTCATTTTAATAATGTAACTGAAACAAAAATAGTTTTCGTTTTCCTTTAAACTGTTATTTCAGAACACAATATGAATATGAATGATATATATATTAATGTTAATCAAACCTTTAAAGGCCCAACTGCCGTATAAAAGCCACTAGTTGGAGCTGGGGCAGGTTTTTCATTTAAATGTATACATTGTTAAATCAGGGAGACCTTTTTCAAAATATTGAAAATTCCATTTCATAAAAAAACTTATTTCATGAAATATTTGCAGGCAGTGTGAAATTTTGTTTAGTCATTAGATTATATTTATATTTTATAAAAGTTCACAGCAATTCTTTTTTATATTGTACACAGTGCAGTGGATATTAGATGTAAATAAAAGAGTAACTATAGGGTAAAACATGAATAATACAAAAAAATGTCACAGTGCCAATAAAATAAACAAAAATTATATACTAGTAGTTTGGCAATCTCCACGCAGAGTTATCGTTCCTTGCACTCACATATATCTCTGCTAACTACTAAATTACAAGAATTTGGTAAAACCTGTTAAATTGGAATATGTTTGACTAAAACTTATTTATTTCTTGTGTAAATATAATTTGCAGAATATCTGCAGATTAGATACTTAGTTCTCCTCAATCGATAGGCATATGTAAACATTTCAAACCGAAGCTCGATAGCAGAAAATTACTAAAAAAAAATAACTCATAAAAAAAAATAATATTGAAATTATTTAATATAAGTCTATATTTTATCTTTGCAGATCAAGCAAAAGGATTTATTATAAAAATCGTCATAACTTTTTTGAATAATCACGTGACCTAACCGTTCGCCCTACTTCCTTTGACGTTGACAGAGTCAAATGAGGAACGAGTGTACTCTGGGTAGAGATTGGTAGTTTGGAGTCATTAGATTATAAAAAATTTCTCCTAGCTGATTTGAAAGTGGTCATATACCACTATTGCATTTCACATAGGGTTACATTATAGCCTTTTGGCCCTAAAACACATTTTACATACCCAAGGGAACCTTTTAGGCTACTTTATTTTCAAGAACTATCCTAGACACACTTAAAAAAGTGAAAATAATTGGGGGGTTTGTAATGCTTTCACCTACTTTCGGTTTGATGAAGGTGCTGACCGTCGGGCTCGCAGCAAATAAATGTGAATTTCTGACAATTTACTATACCTGCAATTTTCTCAATAAAATAGCCCAGATGCAAGAACAAATACAGTTTTATTTTTTTTTATCACCTACACATATTATTTTGACATTTTATGTACACCAGTTATGATTAAGGCAATTCTACCAATCAGAAAATAGCTCTTTCGAAAAAGATATACCCTAATACACCTATACTTTTTTCAGCCAATCAGCAGCCCCAAAACAATAGTGGTATGTGACCAAGTACATTATTCTGTCGGCTGCAAACTCTACATCCAGTGAGAGTTGTACATGTTTACATGTGCTATTTTTAGAATCATTCACTGTAACTGACAGGCTGGTGTAATTGATACGGCACACCTCCAATCTCCTCCTACCAGGGTAGGGAATGTTTTCCCGTTAAAGGGACAATGTCCGTAACTTTTAGCTTATAAAACACACACTAATTATGTTCACAAAAATTACACACTAAACATCATTGGATATTTACTAATTAAAAGCAATATTGTTTGACGGAATTCAATCGCGGTCACAAAAAAAAGAAAAACCGCTTCGTGCGATTGGTGAGCCCGAACTAAAATTACACTCGAGGTAATAATAGTCATATAGTCGACGTCGCTCCCGACTCAGCTAAGCGGGCTATACATAGTACGCAATACATACCATGTAGAAAAACTAATGCGCTAATGGAAGTCACGTGGTCGCAGAAACGGTAAATAATGTGGGTCCCACATTATTATTTACAAATAATAATTAAAACAACTTCTTTTTTTTCACGAATGTATTACTACATACTTCTTAGGGTCTATGCTCATGGTTTCATGTATACATTTCACTGAATAAAAGTCAGACAGTTATTTGGTTATGCTCAATATCTGCTTACTTACGGACAGTGTCCCTTTAATCAAACCTTTAACGTTATAATGTTAATCAAACCTTTAACTTTAATACTCTATCAGTTACACCTTAGTTACGATAATTTAAAGTAAAACAATGATTGAGAACATTCAACAAAGCAAACTGTTTCATGAGTTCGGCGTTTGGACACACGACCTCCAGACGTTTATACATGTGACATTATCAACGCATGTTTACTGACATAAAGTTGCGGTGGCCGATTGGTTAACATCTTTGCAACGCTTTCAAATCGTCTCGGGTTCGATTCCCAGTGAGGTCACATCTCAGATTTTTAAAACACACTCCCGCAATATGTTACTGCAATCCCGATGTAGTTTACCCGTGCAAGGTTAGCTATTTTGAAAGTATGTCATATTTCAAGTGGAGTGTAAAGCCGTCGGTCCATTGCAGGGAGAGCCATACCCGTGCACGTTTAAGATATCGCTGAACGTGTGTGTTTTCACAACCGTAAACCTAAGCCTTATCTCTTTGTCGTGGTTTCCTATGTCCCCAATAAAAGTTTTGATAGTAAATAAAAGAAGAAGAAGAAGAAGAAGAAGAAGAAGAAGAAGAAGAAGAAGAAGAAGATCGCAATGTATTGTATTAGATAAGTAGGTAAAAAAACATAATTTGCGGAAGTGGAGTTATGTTTATGAATTAAAAATATATACGTTTTTATCGTCAGTTGTGTTTAAGCAATACTATTTTCCCCTTTTGGGTCTCAATGTCATACTGTTGTTGCTATGGTGAAAAAATAAAATGTTTAAATAAAAGTACAATTATTAAAGTATATTTACAGTGTTATAAATGTTATAAGTATACATTACTTTGATGACAGATCCTGTAAAGGCAGTATATTATTTTTTATCTGAAAAACATCAGATAACCCCTTTTAGACCTCATTGTACTGGTATAGAGGGGTCCTCGTGCCTGTTTCCTGCATTTTATTTAAAGTACCCTAAGGTATAAGCATGCAAAGTTTTATGATTTCTTCCGAAAGTCCACAATTTGACCCCTGTATGGCTTTTACATACCCCAGTACAGGTTAGGCTAGGGGAGCCTGTACGGTGGAAAACAATGATTTGAGCAAAACATGACGGATTTAACACGTCAAACATGGTGGGTGGACATAAATCCGTAAGTTGATTTATATATCCTTTTTAAAACTTTGTTTTCGATGCCGAATGTTTTTATGAATAAATCTAAATCGAATGCATACAGTAGAAAACATCTACATGCCCAAATCAACGGGAAATCTGGGTTGAATCCATGGTACTTGACGAACTAACTCCTCGCGAAATCAATGAACGCTTCATGTTCAAACATTTTAAGAATAATTCGTAGTCTTCTCTTCCAGAAGTTAATTTACTAAAATGTCTTATGAAGTAGATATCAAAGAATGTACTCATGGTTTTGGATTACCTGAATTGTGCATATTTCCAGCAAATTTTGTAAATAGGTCACTGTACGACACTTATTTGTTTCACAACATTTGAGCGGAAATACTGTACGAGGAGATGTTAATAGCAATGTTTTGAAAGATATGTACGGGTGCTTCTGATATAAGATAGAATATGTTATACAAAGAATATAGTTTACAACCAATTGTCTGAGAATATGTTTTACAAACAAGATGTAAACCAAACATTCGATTAAGAGCTTTATTTCTGTAAATAATGTATGCTTCTGTGGAAAGCGCAAATGCATTGCAATGAACTCCGTAAATGCAAGTTCCCGGATTATTTATGTCAACAACGAGTCATTTAGTATTTCTGTTGAGGTAAAAAATGATGTAGCATCAGCACCATCAACAACTGTTAAATTTGTTGTTGAAGTATGTATATGGTTTAACGTCATTTAAAGTATCGTTCAATCGAGCGCGCGTGCGTGCGTGCGTGCATGTGTGTGTGTATTTCCAGGATAAGCCACCAGAGAATCCCGGTACAGATAGGTACATTAGAGTGTGGACTTGTCTAGATGATGTCTGTAGTGTTGAATCTGCGTCGTTTCTCTTGTAGATATGCTGTGCTGTGTCGCATCCGCACTGTGTAGTTGTCGCTGGGGCGGTAAGTGTTGCCGGCTGGTGTTGTGGAGCGTACATCTGCTAGGTGCTGCACCCTGGTGGGTCCTATTCTACTGGACCCAGAGTCCTGTTGTCGGGGACCACATCCACCTATTCAACCTGCGTCCCCGGCGAGTGTTAAGTTTAAAGTGTGCGTAGGCACGCAGGTTGCTGGTTCCCTTGCTCCGTGTACAGCGCCAGTCTTCCCCCACTTCAGTTCCGCTCAGTTGATGAGTCGCCGACCACACATGTTCCCCTGTCACCCATGCAGGCTGTCGACGCTCATTTAATTGCATCACCTCGTCCATGGCTGTTCCAGGCACTGTTTCACGGCGTGCCGGACAAGAGAGACGGCACATATCGTGGTCCACAACACTAACAGGGTGACAAGTCCAGCAGCGCTCTGGTGCCTTCTCCCCGGCGTGCACTATTTGTCTATTTGTAGGGTTCGGCGGGTGTGTGCGGGGAGTGGTTGGGAGGGGAAAGGGGGATTCTCGTAACATGATAACATTAACGAATACAAGATAACAGTAGTTAATAGTATTTCACAATAACAGATAACAAAATAGTTCGCATAACAGAAATAACAGAAATAACCCTCGCCTTATACCGTGCTCTCATGATATATTCCGATACACGAAACCACCAGGTTTACGTACCCATACGATGGACGAGTCTAAGGGGAAGAATCTTAATCAAAACACACAACCAACTCAGTGGCGCCGGTGTCACGTGAGATCCACACGCACTTCGGAAAGTCCACGCATACGTTGTGTTTTAGAAAGCTTATAATTCCGGTTTTACTTTGAATGTTGTGATGATATCAGGTTTGTATCATTCATATTCGATTGGCCTTTCGATTACCGTGAGTTTTATTACGATATACTTCCGTTTGGCTGTACAATACACTTTCAAACATGATCCATATTTCAAAATGTTGCGATATTTCAACAAGTGTAGCCTTCAGTTATGGGCCTATTTCTTTGCGAGAATGGCAGTATTAATACAAATATTCCAACTTAAATATCAATAATATTATTTACTAGCAATCGGTCATAGTTTTAATTGTTAATTGTGTAAATTTTATGCAAAATTGCCAATTAAAGTTAACGCATTTTGTGTCTTCGCGTGTCTTTGCGCATGCGTCTTTGTGCTAAATTCAGTCTAATAATACTCATTAGTTGTCCTTGAAATTAAGTTGCTGACATGTTTTGTTGATTATTTTCGATTTAAAGACAGTAATTGGTAACTTTTAATACGTTTTTATTGAAGTTCGTGTTAATATATAGAGCTGAGATTTCGTTGTTTTTCTTCGGATTTACACGTGGTTTAAATACGACAAACGGTGAATTGATACATGACGCTTAATACACCTTGCGTAGGACTAATAATAATTATGTCTTAATAAAAAACGTATCAATACGTATGCGAACGATTTGCCGCAGAATTAATATGAACTAAGGTAAAACCTTGAGGCGAGCACAGAAAATGTGAAAGTAAATTTTAAACAAATAAAACTCAATGAAAGAACAATACAAATTACTTGTCAAACAATAATGAGGTCCTCTCAGGGGTTTTGGGGGAAATGGCCATTTATATTTGGTGAACAAGGGAACAATGGCTGTTATTTTCAGGGGAAAAGAGAACATTGACACATATTTTTAGGGAACAATGGAACATGACTTTACAGGAAATACAATTTTAACATTTAGTTTTAATATTTAAAAAAAAATCACAAAAAGTTAACATTTCAAACAATATCTTTGTGATGACAGTGTTGCAGCTATATTTACTGTAGGACAGAATGAATTTTGGGGAACATTAGCAAATCTTTTAAACATTAAAAGTACTTTTAGAGAACAGGGGAACATTGGACAACTAGGACAAAGCAAAATAGATGTTGGGAACAAGGGAACACTGACTCATATTTTCAGGGGAAAAGGAAGATGTACCACTTCCATCCTCCTGTGGGCCTCAATAATAATAAGAATGAATAAATCATTAAATGCAATGTACAGTTTGAAAGGGGCAAATTGCATTTATCATATTGTTCTTACTGAAGGGACACTGATTAAAACAGGCAAAACATTATCATATGTTCAAAACGTTTTTTGATTATGACAATAATGAATTCAAGTATATATACTCAGTCACAAAAGAAAATTTACACTTTGAAAATTTTACTTTACACCCCTATAACTTCAAGTATACACCGTCATGATATAACTAAACTGAAAGATTGTTAACTTTATACATATAGATACATTGTTCCAATTGCTTTTTTACATTTTTTTTATTTTGCCAGAAATGTTGATATTTTCTATGTTATTATTTATTACTAAATATATGCAAACTGTTACCTGTGTATTTAGCCGATTACACTAAACTTTATATGATTCACAAATAGATGAGAGATGGGGATAATTGTGTTAATTCTAACACCACAGTCCATCTGTCCTGATCTTACCTTGAATAAGAACCGTTTGTACAAGATGGCAAATTGCATTCACTTCAGTGTATGGGTTTGAAGAAATCCAATCTGTGTGTGACCCAATGGGCTACTCCTAAAAGATGCTAGTGTCACCATCCAATGCTGGTTGTAAATGCCTGACAGAATAATGCAACTATCAGTCACAGACAACCATTTAAATATAAACAAAGGATAGATGACTCTTTTCTTGAAGATGTTCAGTGTGATGCAGCCCTTCTGTAGTGTAAATCTCATTTTTGCTTTTCACTGAAAAAGCAGATCCAGTACATCTTGGTGTTTCATCTCTGTTCTGGTCTGTTGTGTTCCGGTGAATCGTACCACTGGTCTATAATTATGTCATAAAACAATTACAAACAATTCCAGTTTTTAAATTCTATAATGAGGTCATTTATATCATATGACAGATATGACTTAAAAATCCCTATCTGAGTCAAATAAATGAGAACCAGACCATCCGCCATAATTTAAACGATAGGACACCCACCTGTATGGGCACAATAGAATCTGGACTTATGATTGTGTTTAGTGTAATGTATCTATCTACAGTCTATAGTGCTGCCACACAGGAATACCACACCTGTATGGGCACAATAGAATCTGGACTTATGATTGTGTTTAGTGTAATGTATCTATCTACAGTCTATAGTGCTGCCACACATAGTACACACAGGTGTGTGTGTGTGTTTTGTGGGTCGTTCGGTGTGTGTGTGTGTGTGGGGGGGGGGAGGTATTTTGAAATGTACAAATCTAGTGGGTGAGGACCCAGCCAGCATATATATCTAGCCTTTATCGGTTCCATATTTTTTTTATATAGGACCAGTATCGCAAACGATATCGGCCTGCCCACCGGCTTCAAGTCGGACCGATATATTGTCGGCTACACATCGGTCCAATATCGGTTAGATATCGTTTTAGTTTACTATCCATCATCGGTTAGACATCCTTTTAGTTTACTATCCATCATCGGTCCAATATCGGTTAGTTATCTATCCAATATGTATCCGATATAGTTTCGACCCGAAGTGGGCCCATTATGACAGATAAACATCAAATTCGTTCTATTGTCACCATCCAGCTAGCACAGTATGTAGCTAGAGCATCGGATTACCAATCAAAAATACATGTATATGTTTCGCAACATACAAGGTTATCGGGCTTTTAACTCCGTCCGATTTTTTTTATCAAATCTATTTAATGAATACTCACTACCTTATATATATATATCTTTTTTTAGGTGCTTATCTCAATAAGCTCGACTGTAAAAATATTCATTAGCAATAAATAAAACTCTTGTGAATGTAGGCATGTAGGTAGCAGAGCTCCAGATAAGGTGCATATTTGCATAAATACGCAAATAAAATGGTGGAAAAAGCAATATATATACAAAACCATGCGTATCATATCGCAAAATAAATATTTGATAAGCAATTCCTCTCGAATTGCTTGCGTATTTGCAATTTTTCATTTCTAATCGATCGCGTATTGGCCCAGAGTTCTCACAATATCTCGAAACAAAATCAAATATAAGTAAAAGACGAAACTGCCGAGTGAACAGACTGGTTCCGAAATTCAGTTTTAATTGTGCGCGATTTACTCATTTTTGCCTGTACCCTTTTTATATCGTGTATGCGCTGGGCGATCTAAATCAAGCGTCGGTTAAAAATGTCAAACGCACAGAACATAATGATAAACGTGAGTACCATGTTTGATTATTATTTTTGTTTGTTGTTAGTTAATTTTACAAGGAAATACCCAATTGAAAACATCCAGGTAGGGTAAAAATACCCAATTGAAAAATAAATGATGGGGTAAAATTTATTTTTTACCCAATTCAAAATGCAAATACCCAATTAAAATAAAAACAATGGAGTAAAAATACTCAAAGTTCAAACCCTTATCTGGAGCTCTGAGGTAGCATCATTTTGCAATGTAAAAAATTACATTTGCGAGGACTATCTGTTCACATTAACAATAAATATACAATATTCAAAATGACATGTCATTACCTCCATTTATGGCGTGTTATATCGGACTGACAGCGGCCCGATATATGGTATCAAGTGATACAAACTACGTCGGCCTGACGTTGGCCCGAGATATAATAATAGACATTAGAAGAAATGTGCTATATTCATTCAGATTAATGCATTGAACAATCAATTTAGCATGCCATACAAACAAATAATTCAAAAATTGGAAAATATTAATTAATCGGCTCTACATCGACCCGACGTCGGCATATTCAACATTTAGCCGACATCTGACCGATATATTTTCAGCAAATCATAAAAAAAACACACAAACCCAGCCAGCAAGCCTATATCGAACCGATATGTTTCCTATATACAGATAACGGATAGACATCGGGCCTTGCCGCTCTGTTACTGATATCGGTAACAGAGCGACAGTCTGCCGACATTCCGATCAATTACCGAAATCTATCCGATATGGCCATTCTGGCTGGGGAGTGGTGGGATGGCTTGTAGTCTAAGACTTTCCAGGAGAGGGAGGTCTGTCTGAGGAAACTTTTCCTCTTTTTCTTCAGGGTGGTGGTGGGTGTGGGGTGGATATTTTGTAGATTATTCTAGGGGGTAGACTGAAGAAACGCTTTCCGTTCGCGGCGAGGGTGGTTTGTCCATAAATAATTAATCATTTAAACTTCTTATTCTTCCAGTACTGTGCTTGGTTCCTCTGGAACATCTTCGCAAAACGCTGAATATTTACATGAGTGATGGAAATTCAAGGTGCAGTTAAAACTTGCTCAACATAAACTCACAAAAGTGTTCGTACGAAGTGAAAGAAATTATCATCGATTTGTCCACAATTAATCATTTAAACTAGCTCAACATCAACTCACAAAAGTGTTAGTACAAAGTAAAAGCAATCCGAGTCTTCCAGAAATTACATGAGATGTCACAAGTCGTCTGCAAATAATGTCAATATTGACTACTGTTACGTCACTGATTTTAACACGCGCTAATTTGCATAATGTGGAAAGTTTCCGGCCAAGACAATTTAACCTTCATACCGAGTGTTTACAAATAAAAAACCATACTAAATAAATAACTCACATATGCTGCTAGTGTTGTTTAATCATTGTGCGCTCTCCAATTGTTGACATGTTCAGCATATTCCTGCATTTGTTGTCATTTTGAAATTTCCCACGGAAACCACATATTTTCTAAAAAGCCTTAGTTTCGCATTTGAACTCTTTAAATATTCTGCTGCACATATTCTATAGGACTTTGTGAAGGAGTCGGAGAGACTTTCAAATTATTTCTGAAACTCTACTCTAACCAGTCATAACGGAAACGTTGCACAGAAAACTGTTTTAAAGAAAACAAATCAGAATTTCGAAACTAAAACTCCTATAGTGGGAGCCGGTGTCTGCGTTAGAAATGCTTAAAGCGTGACAACGACGATTTACCATCAAAATCGAGACACATAGATTAGCAATTATCTTCTCTTTTTTTTCTTTTTCTTTTTTTTCTTTTTTTTTTCTCCCGTTACCGTAAAGTTCGCTTGCGCTCGAAGTGCCTTCGGCACTTCTCGCTAGCTGTGCTCGCTATTATACAAGAAGCAGCTGTTTCTATAAGTATAATATGAAATAGGTTAAACCTATAGGGCGAGCACAGTTCATGTTTGATTGTGACGCTGCGTATGTATGCAACGGTATGTGCAAGTCTAGCTGCGAGAATCGTAGCTCTTATGGCGTGTACCTATACCATGGTAGGTACATACCACCATAAGAGCCATGATTCTCACGTCTGGTCAAATCTACCTGTACGTGTCTTATGAATCGTGACATCCCACCCCAACAAATTTCAATGTGTGTGTGTGAGTGTGTGTGTGTGTATTTCTAAGGATTATAATCCGTCCGCCTACGACAGGCGTCGTACACGACGATTATAGGCACAATTGAGTCTGGACTTTTATCTGTGTGTTTGTGTGTGATGTGATGATATGTCTACTTGAAGCAGCGAACTCAATAGTTTCTTTATAGTGCTGCCACACTGGAATACCACACCGTAGTAGACATGATACCCCCAGTCACATTATTCTGACACTGGTCAATCAGTCGTAGCACTACCCATTATTTGCTCGTCAGGCAAGGGTTCCATTTTTAAAGTATCTGGAGACTCGAACCCACGATCTCCCGAATGCAAGGCAGACGCTCTAACCAGTACACCGCAATGCTTCGGTCAAATTTCAATTCGTTCACAGACAGGACACATATGGCATGGAACGAACTTCGAACGGCTATCTAGTCATGATCCAGTCTGGATCGACATTGGCTGAATCACCAATCGTCATAAAAGCTGCTACTACAGCAGTGTATGTAACCTATATATACATAAACCGTGATTCACTCGTATACTTTTTTGCCGAACAACATGAAATTACGGTTTCAACGTTATGTCATTACGAAAAATGTATATATATGATTTAAGCTTTTTTTATTTGAATATTGTCTAATCATTATGATGATGTATGTTTGAGAAATGTACAATGATTTTAAAACATAGGAATTTGTTGTTTCCTACTTGACATTTAATAAATGGTGGTCCATTTTCCGAATATTAGTTCAATATTTAGTTGAGTATGTCTGGGAGTGGAGGACACGGGGTCCGACGTTTTTCATCAATATATTCTGAAAATGCACCAAATTCATCAAATGCTATGTAGAAAAGACGTTGGTTTGTTTCACTGTTCTTGACGTTTAGCACTAGCAGTGCTCAAGATACTTTTTAGTTTCTACATCTACATTTTAAGAATCTGAGTGTCCTATTTGACCCTAATGTTTCTGTCGGTGGTAGAAAAACAAAAATAGTGAATTGATGGGACAGAGAAAGGCATAGATCGATTGAAGCAGAAGACAGGTAAAGTTTCCAAACGGTGTTTTCATCACCTTCAAATTTGAACTACTCCGTAGCATCAGACCAAACCGGATACACTGGATAGGGTCCAGTGGAAACCTCAAACTTTGTTAAAAGTAACAACTAAAAAAAAAGGGGATGAAGCACCAATAGTGGCGCGAAAGCCGGATTGCGAATTTAACATTTTAAGTTAAAAATCTTTGTGAAAAGTGGGGTAAACCAGGTAAAATACATGACATAGTTAGGGTTATTTTCATATAACATTTGTAATGATGTTGAACAAGTGTCAAGTTTCAAAGCTTTTCGACAATTCATTTTTGAGAAATGAGGAAAAAACAAAAACTTCAACGAAAACTTCAAAACTCGTAGACGGACGGACGGATAGACGGACGGACGGATAGACGGAAAGACACATGGAAATCGCCATACTGTAAGCCTGGATTTGCTACGCAGTCCAGCCAAAAATAAAAAAATACAAATTCTGTACATTATGGTGGAGTCTAAACCCGACAAATTTGCTATTATTTCGGGCGTTTGTTTAAGCTAAAGGTTTTTCAGCTATGTGAGTGAGTAATTTTAACAAAATGTAAATACATTATATATAATTGGTACTGGCAATTTAAGTGGTAAATAAAAACACCTTAGTTTGGAAATTCGGTTAAAAAATAAATATTTTACAGCCATCAGTTCAGATGAGGCTTTTTGTATGTAAATTCCTATCTATCTGTCTACATCATGCATTAGCCTCTTTCGGGTGTACATCTGCCATGTTGCTGGGACAGCAAAAAAATAAGAAATCTCAAATATAACTTCAGTTAGCCTCAATAGTTTCAGAATGTCTTAATTTCGGTTTGCCCAACTCATTAAAACCATTTTTGGATAAAAGGTCGAAGCGCCTCAAAATATGCAACATAGGGTAAAAATACCTTTTGAACTTCCCCTACCTAAACACGCCAGTCAAATTATTGGGATCTCGGGAAGGAGTCTTTTCCTACCCCTGTCAGTGTGAGTAACATCTTAGGCCTAACCATCGTTTAGTCACTCTAGACCTGGTGTTGTTCTATATACTAGTAGTTATATTTTTTCATAATGGACCATAATGTTACTGTGCGGTAAAAAAAGATGCGATGTCAGAGTGGTTAGCTTACTTGCCTCTGGATTTAGAAGTCTGTGGTTCGACTCCCGGAGGTTCACGTCTCGAGAATTGATAACGCATTCCCTTAGATCTAGAACTATTCGTGTAAGATAGTTAAATTTACTGTGAAAGTATGTCATTATTCCCTACTGATGTAAAGCCGTTGGTCTCCTGTGCAGGGAGGGACATACCCTAGTCAGGTTAAAATCTCGCTGAACATCTGTGAATATCATAAAAAAACCTGCATGTAACTTCTGTGAATATCATAAAAAAGCCTGCATGTAAACTCATCCACAGAAACGAAACTGTGATAAGCATAAGTATGTGTATAATACGTCAATAGTATTGGAAAAAGAAAAAAAGAAAAAGAAACAAAGAAAGATGGATCGGTAATAAGCACCTTGTTCACTAATTGTACTAACAGACCATACGTCATAATGTGACGACATACGATGATGACGTAAATCAATGACGTCTTGTCATTGTATTATAATTTCCGTAACATTTCCGGAAATTGCCAGATTGTTCGTGTTTGACACGAATGAACACGGAATAACCTCGTCGATTTCCGTCAATGTCTTACAATAGTAGACGACCGAATACGGAAATCTGCGAAGAATTCCGATTGCGTTTATGGTTTTACGGGAAAATAAACGAATGAAAGATAGTTTTTAACCAAATCATTTGCTTATCCTAATCGGTTAGCAAGACATATACATTTCTGCGACATGAAATCTACTTTTATTAAATTGTGAAACGTGTTGACGAATTTTCGCCAATGAACAACGCGCAAGGTAACACTTTGGGCAATGCTTCGGTTAATGGCCGTTTTGGCGACATAGGTAAAAATGCAATTTCATTGTGATTTTTGGATAGGTTCGAGAAAGGTTTTTAATGTTTTTTCAACTCATTCTGCTTGGAAAACCACCATTCTTAATGATTTCTACGAATGCTTATATGTAATTTCGTAACGAAATATGCTACTTTACGGTTGAAGTCGCCATAAACTGCCGTAAATGACCCAAGACTTTTCAAAAGGATGGATGGTATGTTTACTTTTCGCCTGCATGATACCATAGAGCTCGCTTGCGCTCGCGTCGCTTCGCGACGCGAGCTTGTGCTCGCTATTATCTTCACGGAACACATTAATGACGTCATAAAACGGCGCGATAAAAGTGTAAGCAATCTAGGCCTGCTAGTGTGTAACGGTAATCTAGGTATAACAAAACAATTAACATGTGTCAGGTCTAACACATACATGTTAAAGTAGTACAACATGGTGTGTTACAAAGGCGATAACATGGCATGCGTTAAATATGTGTCTGTTATGTGCAATCAGGGCCTGACATGGGAAGCAGTTTCCCCCACCCACCAACCCAACACATTCAGGAAATTCTTAAAGAGCCTTTTATTTGTGAGTATACTTTAATATATC